>BQNB010017135.1:0-20099 GCA_026074375.1 Tanacetum coccineum | reverse complement strand
TCATATATAACTGATAGATTGTACATCATCTAACTTAATAGATGGATATTTACATTTATAAAAATTGCGGGTTGTTATAACGTTCAACATTCCAGATCCAAGCATATAGACATCATATTTCACTTCATCAAGGAGCATGTTGAAAATGGTGTGATCGAACTTTACTTTGTCAATATGGAGTATCAATTGGCGGACATCTTCACTAAAGCTCTTGGCCGAGAAAGAATTGAATTTCTAATCAACAAGCTGGGAATGCGGAGTTTTACGCCAGAGACTCTGAAACAATTGGCAGATGAAGTTGATGAATAATAATGGTACCTATTCAAATTTCTTGTATCCTAAGTAAATACTTAGAATCATAAAAACACAAAAAGATTTTTTATTTTTATTTTTATTTTTTTAAAAAAAATTTAGAAAAACAAAAGAGAAAAATATAAAATCAGAAAAACCAAAAAGATTTTCTTTTATATAAACTTTTCAAAAACAAAGTACAAAATTAAAAAATGAGAAAAATACAAAAAGAAGTTTTACAATGGCATGTCTTCTGAAATCGATAACATTTACGGTCTTAGAAATGTCATTCAACAATGATACAAGCCTGTAAATGAAGTTCGAGCAGAAGTTTCAAATGTTTTTCAAAACATGCCACATGGCTTGCTATTATTTCAGATAGTAACCCGCTTTTCTCCTTGAGGAAAACATGTCGTCTAAAAGACAGTTGTTCCTAACAACGGGAATTTATTCTCGGGCATGGTCTACTTTATGACCATGCAAAGGCTTGTGATTACTTTGCATCACAACCCGTGCTTCCTATATTCCATAAGTGTACGTCTCAGTGCGCTTATGTGTTAAAATAAGAGAAATCTTATTTTTGTTGGTAAAAAGTTGTCTTCATAATGAATCAGTGTTTTTAGTAATCACAAAAAGATTTTTCAAAGATAATTCGTCTTCTCAAACAATGACAACAACTCTTTAAATAGAAAACGGGTCATTATTTGAGGGGGAGAAATCGTCATCAAATAATCTTTTAAAACAGTCTTTCAAAATAAGTCACAGAATTAACGGATAAAGTTGTTAATGATGACGGATCATAATTTAAAGGGGAGTTAATAGATTTTAACTACACAAGCTTTAGATGTCATGTGCTTAAAACTTTATGGACTTATTTGCAAACTACACAAGCGAACCATGTTTCCAGAAGCATATTCTGTTCTTGAAGCAATTGCAGATGAACCACAAAATATAACATCAGAGGTGAGGCGGTTAATTCTGCTAGAAGATCCATATCGTGGCTCAACTGATAAGCAAGACAGAGCATATAGGGATTTGGACAGGATGACCTGTGAAGAAACCAAAAACTTGTGATCATTCTTAGAAGATTTTAGGCAATTAGCAACCAAATCAGGAAGATTATATTTTCCTTCAACAACAGAAAAGCTTTTTGCCAAACTTCCACCTTCCCTATCCAAAAAGATTGAGGAATCATTCAGGACTAAATATCTTGGTCTTAACTCAGGAGTCTTACCTGCAATCAAGTTTACTCATAATTTCGTCTCAAAAATGTGCAAAGATGCAGCACTCGCCAAAGAATTAAGAGATTTGTCTCTTTGTTCTGCCATACCAATTCCTGGTTATTACAAAAATAACAAGAAGAAATATGGAATGAGAAAATCAAGAACATACAAAGGAAAGCCGCATAATTCTCATGTAAAACCATTCAAGAGAAAATACAAGGATGATAAAGGACGAGTAAAGAAGTGCAAATCTTTATTTGGTGGAAAGGAATGGCATTTGCAAAAGAGTTGCAAAGGAAACATGGCAACATTGCAAGATCTACTGTCTATCAAGAATTGGACCTTGATGACAATTGGGATATTGTTTTCACAAGATTGATGATAAGCAGCGTTAAGCAATATTCCCAGAAAAAAGGAGAATGTGATACTCATCCAAGTAATCAGTGTTTAATGGTCCCCAAGATACTCCTGTTGAAGAAGCATCTTTATGGCAATAGAAGAAGATATGAGAGTGATAATGAGCAGAAGAAGAAGATAATCAATTTAGTCATTGTGCTTTTATGTTCCATCCTTGACCACCAATAAAGATAGCAGAAATGGTTCAAGCTGTTGGATCATGAAAACCAAACAAAGAATTACCAGCCAAAAGTAAAGAATGTTAGCATGAATGGAAAGAAAACACGATCACCAACTATACCATCTGCTATTACAGTGGGATACTAACTACAAACATGTTAAGACTTAACTGTCCCAAATGCCAACTCACAACATGTGCCCTTTGTGCAAGAAATTACCTTTACCTTGGCAAAACAGGTAATGTCAAAGGAAAACATCCCCAAAAATTAGAAGAAGAAAAGGACTTCAACAACAATAAAGTAAAGATTCTTAAAGAACATTTGAAAGAAAAGACAGAACAAGTGCAACAGATGATCAGAGATCAAGCCAAAGAGTACAATGAAAATAAAGCTGCTATGCAAAAGAAAGAAGAAATATGGCAGTCAAAAGAAAGCTTGTTAGTAGGAGATCTCACAGATGCCCTTAAAATCATTGATCAGCTCAGAATTGAAAAGGAAAGGCTTGAAGAACAAAAAGATGAAGAAATAAGAGAGCTTAAGATCCATGAAAGGATGAATTCAAATAGAAGGAGTTTCCACCACTGAGAAACACTCATATTGCAAGACCTTGCATAGAGACAGAAGTTCATTATTCTGGGAACGCCACTACAAGTCCAAAAATTAGGAAAATTACCAATCAACTTTACAATGTTAAAGTTGAGTTTGATATTCCTAATTGCACAGCTTTTAGAACCACTACAATAATAGACACAGGAGCATCGACATGTTGTATAAACAAGAAAGTCATTCCAAAAGAAGCACTGGAGCCTCTAACTCATACTGTCTTCTTCAATGGCTTAAATTCAAGACAGCAGGCTACTCATAGAATAAAGCAAGGCTATTTCCTAATTGAGGGAAACAAATTCAAGATACCTCTCATATATGCTTTTGATATGAGGGATAGCAATGGTATTGAAATGCTGATAAGGTCACTAAAATCAAGACTTCAAACCAAACTGAAATTGCAGAAATTGCTGAATTAGAAGTCAGTGAAGAAGAATTCCTAAAAATAAATGAATCCATTTATTTCAACCAAGAAAGAAGTAGGGCATTCCAAGAACAATTCAAACCTGTCATTGATAGGCTGAAACAGCAGGGATACATTGGAGAAGAACCCCTAAAGCACTGGAAAAAGAATGGTGAGCTTTGTAAACTGGATATCATCAACCTAGATATTACAATAGAAGACAGACCATTAAAGCATGTAACACCAGTAATGGAAGACTCATTCAGAAAACATGTCGATAGCCTTCTGAAAATTGGTGCTATCCACCCAAGTAAAAGCAGGCATAGAACGATGGAGATGATCGTAAATTCAGGAACAACAATTAATCCTGTAACAGGAAGAGAAGTTAAAGGAAAAGAGAGGATGGTATTCAACTACAAATCCTTGAATGACAACACATACAAGGACTAGTACTCTCTACCATGCATAAATATGATCATCAAGAGAATAGGAGGTGCAAAGATATTCTTAAAGTATGATCTAAAATTAGGATTCCATCAAGTTGCTATGGATGAGGAATCAATCCCATGGACTGCATTCTTAGGCCCAGGAGGACTCTATGAATGGTTAGTTATGCCATTTGGTTTGAAAAATGCCCTAGCAGTTTTTTAACGAAAAATGGATAAATGCTTCAAAGGAACAGAATCATTCATTGCAGTATATATTAATGATATACTGGTTTTCTCAAAAAATGAAAAGGATCATGCAAAACATTTGGAACAAATGTTAAAGATCTGTGAAGATAATGGTCTGGTCTTATCTCCAACAAAAATGAAGATAGCAGTCTCAACAGTAGATTTCTTGGGAGCAGTCATAGGAGAAGGAACAATAAAACTGCAACCACATATCATAAAGAAGATTGTAAACTTCAATGAAGAAGAGCTGAAGACAAAGAAAGGATTAAGGTCATTCTTAGGAATCCTTAATTATGCTCGAAATCATATCCCAAAGCTTGGGATACTCTTAAGGCCACTTTATGAAAAAACAAATGCTCATGGAGATAAAAGACTGAAGCCCTCTGATTATGAATTAGTCAGAAAAATCAAAGAACAAGTTCAAAATCTTCTGACCTGGAAATTCCACCGGAAAATGCTCACATCATCTTGGAAACAGATGGATGCATGGAAGGTTGGGGAGGAATAGTCAAATGGAAAAAGAGCAAGGAGGATCCAAGAAGTTCAGAAAGAATTTGTGCATATGCAAGTGGCAAATTCTCAACAACTCAATCTACAATTGATGCCGAAATCAATGCATGCATTAACACCTTGGAGAAATTAAAGATTTACTACCTTGACAAACAGGAAGTCACTCTAAGAACAGATTGTCAAGCCATCATTAGTTTTTACAACAAAACTAATAGCAATAAATCCTCAAGGGTTAGATGGATCAAGTTTGCAGATGCAGTCACAGGAACAGGCGTCAAAATTAACATAGAACACATAGAAGGAAAACATAACACCCTTGTTGATTCTCTTTCAAGACTTGTTAACCTTTGTTTTGCAGAATGCACAAGAGAAATGAAGGAATTAGCAGCAGCAGCTCTTTACTCAGTGGAGGAAGTTCTACTGTCCCCCAATGCCTTTCAGAAGAATATGAAGACTACCTGCGAAGAAGTCATGAAGATTTCCAACCACTTCCTAGAATCTTCACAAAAACTATCTTCACACCTGAAGAACCAGGAGCACTATACAAACGTTACCAGCTTAAGGCCAATCAAACCCTAATCAGAATGGATAAATCTGATGCATGGAGATTAGTCGCCCAAGACCTTGAACTTTCAACAACAAAAGAAGTAGTTAAAGCGATGCGAAACCTAAAAGAAATCATAGAATGCAAAGCCCAAATATGCTTTAGACAATCAACCAAAGACAACCACTGGTCAGACCAAAGAGAAGATGTTCGAATTTAAAACAAAGAAGCCAGAAGAATCCTCATCGAACTGGAAGCCCTGGCACAAAGATTGGGATGCAATAACATCTAACCACCCAAAAGATGATGCAATCAAAGACGATGGCAAGTACCGTTACAACAGGAAAGGATTTATAGAAGATGACGAAAGCAATGATGATTCAATTTTAATTGTGGACCCGAGATGGGACGATTATTGTCTACAAGAGTTAAAATTGAATCATCCCTTTCCCCTTTATCCAGAAGCTCGGAGGGTCCGTATGTAACCAAATTCCACAAACGTGTGCTAAAAAGTCCGCAAATGGCCACCATAGCCCAACCTAATGTGTCTGCCATCTTTATGTTTAATTATTAAGTTTTAAAGTGAAGTTTGTCGGCCAATCATTGTTATATAAAATAATAGCCTGAATATGCTTTCGAATATGCTATATGCCAAAGCATATTCCTAGTTTATTCCTTTTTATTTGGCCTATAAAAGGCATGTACTATCATTTGTAAAACATCATCTACCTCCACCCTTATAATATCAAGCTTCCGCAGTATTTTAATAAAAAGGCGTGTTTTAAGTAATACTTGTACTTTAAAGTTTTAGTTTTTGAGCTTTGGTACAAGATAAAAATTCCTGGCATAGGTAATTTACCTTATCATCGATGAATTTGGCCCACAAATGAGCAACAGCTTTCTTATAAGGGTCCTGTGGCAAAATAGGAACACCTTTCCAAACATCATCAAGGTACTCAATGATCACAAGGAACTCTGATACTGGATTCCCGTTATGTACTAACACCAGTACCTTCTTGTGAACAGGATTATGTTTCAGTAAATTGTCACTCTTGTTTCTCATGTTTTCTTCAATGTTTTCATACTTTTATTATTCCTTAATACTCAAAGCAATTTTCACTTTGCAAACAAACAAACTTCCTCCAAGAGCATACAATTTTACTTCATTCGACATTTTCAAGTGATCGGAGTTCAGTGAAACATGGACTTAGGTTTACTATTTAGGATGGTCGGATCATTCTATGGGTGACTTCTATAAATAGTAGTGCTGGCCTGTTGTGTTTAATGTGGTAATATGAATTTTATGAGTAACTGTGAAGTGAATACTTGTAATGTAGGCAGGATAAGTAGTTGTATGTGCATGATCAACGTACGATACTAGAATAGTGTTGGAGGATGTGGAGTAATTTCATCCTTGAACAGGTTGCTAATATCAACAAGTGAAGTTTCGTAGTTTATTATTCGTCAATTATGATCAGATTTATATATGCAATTAAGTAAACCACAAATATACGATACATATACCATTGTCTATAAGAAGTGGAAAAACCACAAGCGGAGCTTACAAGCCAAACTACAAACGCAAAGAAACATATGAAGGACCCATGACCAGACACAGTAAAACTCGGCTGGCTCACGCCCCCACTTCCAACCCTAAGGCTATAGGCAAAGTAGCCAGCACGAGAAGACCAATAACAGCCACAAGCACTTCTCCAGCCACAAACAACACACTCTTACTAAAACGGGTTAATACACAAAAAAGTTACTAAAGTTTGGCCAAATATTCACCTAAGTTACTATTGTTTTTTTGGTTACAAATAGGTTACTCAAGTATACGGGTTTAATATTTGGGTTACTGAACCTTTAAAACAGTTTACAAAGAGGTTACTCAAGTATACGGGTTTATTATTTGGGTTACTGAACCTTCTACAAATTTAGCTTGCTGACCCTTAAAAAAAGTCAATTGTATACTTGGCCAAACTTGAGTAACCTATTTGTAACAAAAAAAACAATAGTAACTTAGTTGAAAATTATTATGGCAAGATACCTGATAAAACCCCTCTTTTAATGGCGGCGACCTCCCCCTCTTTTCAATCCTAAAACCTTCTGATCTACTACCTCTTTCGTGTAATGATTGCTATAACCCCTGTAATTGAGTTCTTCACTTGTGAATTGATCTCATAACGAGCGTGTTAGGCGATTTTTTACCTTAGGAGCATAGGGATCAGATTGATCTCATAACCCCAAAACCCTAAAATCCTTTTTTTTGCAACAGATCCTAGTTTTATTAATCTAATCTGCTATAAACCCTAGTTTTTCCAATCCGATTTCTTTCTTCTTTTACAATGGGCGATGGAGAGTGGCAGGAGGTTACACATAAGAAAAGGCGCTCGGTGTTTGATCGTTTAGGTAATACGACTAATGTGTATGTTTCAAACTTTCCATCACATCTTATGGTTCGTAAACTTTCAAATATTTGTGGTAAAAAGGGAAGCATCATTGATGTCTATATCGCTAAGCATAAGAATAAATTAGGTCAAATGTTTGGATTTTGTCATTATAGTGGTATTGAAAAAATTGAGAACCTGATTGATTCATTAAATACGGTGTGGATTGGCAAATTACGCTTACATGCAAACATTGCAAGGTTTGATAGAAACAAAGGCTTCAGCCCTAACCAAACCTATACTAAGAAATTTGAATCTGATGTTAAACATGTTCCTGCTGATTCAACATCAGTTAATCAAGGTGGTAATAATTCACAGTCGTTCATAAATGTGGTGAGTATCGAATGATGGAAAGTTGGATAGTGAACGCATGCATGTGGATGTTTGTCCTAATGTCATCGTTTCCCAAGATGAAAACAATGAATTGGAGTTGGCTTTTATAGGGTGCCATAAAGATTTTAGATCAATAGAAAACTCTAAAATCATTTGTAAAAATGAAGGTTTTACAGGTGTGGAAGTTAAATACCTTGGTGGTCTATGGGTAATGTTTGTTTTCATTGACAAGAAGGTCAGAGAAAGCTTCCTCAATCATGAAGGTATTTTGTCATGGTTCTCTTCGTTAGAACCATGGCATGATGACTTTGTGCTTAATGAAAGACTTATTTGGCTGGAAATAGAGGGAGTCCCAATTTGAGCTTGGAATAATGACACGTTCAAAAGCATCTGTAAGAAGTGGGGTGAAGTTCTATTCATTGATGACTCGGACTCCTCCAACAGATATAGTATACGTATGTGTATCAAGTCACCTCATACTTCTTTGATTTTTGCCTCCACTCTTGTTACATTAGGAGGGGTTACATATGCTTATAAGGTGAGAGAATTATGCTGCTGGACACCGACCTTTGCACCTGAAGTTGCAAAAATGAAGAGGTAGGGTCAGAGGATAAATCTAGCAAAGCCGCAAGTGATAATGATGATGAGGAGTCGGTGGGAGAGTTTTTCAATAACGATAGCAACGAGACACACTTCAATAAGGATGAGGAAATTACGAGAGCAAAAGACATTGTTCATCAGCCCATTATTAGTGACCCTTTCGAGTTGGAGTCCTTTATCGCAAAGAATGGTAACTACCAAAATCAAGGTTCACTAACACCAAAATTCCCACCGGGGTTCACTCAATCAGATGGTGGTGATATAAACCGTGATCTAAGCAGAGTCAGTAAACATGTGGAGCGTGAGGGTAAAGACGAAACATCAATACATTACGAATCTAAGTCTATGCAACCTGATGATGAAGTCACAAAGAAATATGTTGGTGTTTCCATGTTACAACAGGTAGAAGACACAATAAAAGTTGGTATTGCTCTCGGTTTTAATATGGAAGGTTGTCAAGATATGCTTGCAAAAATGATTGCGGATATGGGAGATAAAGATGTGAATAAATGAATGCTCTTTCAATTAACGTGCAAGGTTTTAGAGATTTTAATAAAAGGAGATGGGTTAGGAACTTATGTAATTTTCATAATATCAATTTTCTAGCATTACAGGAGACTAAAATGCTTCACATGGATTTATAGACTCTTAGGCAGGTGTGGGGGAATTCTCAATTTGATTTTGCGTCTTCTTCGGCTAGGGGTAGATCAGGAGGCATCTTGTGTATCTGGAATAAGCTACTGTTTCATAAAGAAAAAGTTATTAGTGTTGACAGCCACGTGGCTGTTCAAGGTACTTGGTTACAAAATGGTTTAAAAATCATGTTCGTTATGGTGTATGCTCCTCAAGATTTGGCAAGAAAAATTACTTTATGGTCGTCCTTATCTCCGTTAATCTTAAATTGGGATGGCAATGCTATAATTATGGGAGATTTCAATGAAATCAGAGAGGATGGTGATAGGTTTGGCACTGATTTCAATGAAAAGCAATCTGAGATTTTTAACTCGTTTATCAATAATATGAATCTGTTTGACGTTCCTTTAGGGGGATTTCGGTTCACATGGACTAATATATAGGCGTCTAAGATGAGCCAACTTGACAGATTTCTTGCCACAGAAGGTTTCATGATGCTTTTCCCAGCATTACAAGTTCTATATTAGAGAAAGGTAAACTAGACAACCGGCCTATTCTTCTTAAAGAATCTGTAGTTTATTATGGGCCTACTCCATTTCGCTTTTTCCATTCTTGGCTAGATTGTGAGGGTTTTTCTGTCTTGGTTGTTGATACGTAGAAGGATTTTGATAGTGGTGAAACCATTGGTATGATCTCCTTCAAAAAGAAGCTCCAAAATCTTAAAAAAGTTATTCATGCTTGGAGTACTTCTAAAAAAATCTCTGATAACCAAATAAAGAAGGAACATAAAAGTCGTTTATCCTTAATTGATGCCAAGGTTGATCAAGGTGTGGGGACTAGGGACGATTTAGATTGTCGTATTTCCTCTATGAAAATATTGAGTGACATTGATCGTAAAGAGGCATCTGATATTGCCCAAAAGGCCAAGGTCAAGTAGGCGCTTGAGGGTGATGAAAATACTTCCTTCTTCCACAGTTTGCTAAAGAAAAAGAGACGCGAATGTGCTATTAAAGGAATTCTTCATAACGGTATTTGGATTGATGATCCAGGAGAGGTTAAATCTGAATTCTATAATCATTTTCGTAAAAGATTTTCTTGTATAGATGGCATACGTTCTACTGTGGGAGATATCCTTTTTAATCAGATTTCCACAGAGCAATGTGAGTACCTGGAGCGTGATGTGTCTAATGAAGAAATCAAGAAGGCTGTTTGGGATTATGGTGGTGATCAAGCCCGAGTCCGGATGGCTTCACATTTAAGTTTTTAAAAACTTTTTGGGAGGTAATTCAAAATGATGTGGTACGGTTTATTCGTGAGTTTTTCCAATCGGCATGTTTCCCCAAAGGTTGCAACTCTTCTTTCTTTGCTTTAGTTCCTAAAGTTGGTGACGCAAAGTTTGTGTCGGATTTTAGGCCTATTAGTTTAATTGGATGTCAATATAAAATAATTGGTAAACTTTTAGCTAATAGACTTAGTTCGGTTATTAGAAATTGTGTGAGCTTTGTACAATCTGCTTTCATAAAAGGAAGGAATATTTTAGATAGTCCCTTAGTCTTAAATGAATGCATGGCATGGTACCGTAAAAGGAAGAAAGCTCTTATGGTTTTCAAATTTGATTTCGAGAAGGCGTTCGATTCGTTGAGATGGAATTACCTTGATGCCATTATGGAAAAGCTAGGTTTTGGTAATAAATGGCGTATGTGGATCGTTGGCTGCTTAAAGAATTCTAGGGCTTCTATCTTGGTCAATGGCTCTCCCACTTCTGAGTTCGAGTTGTTTAAGGGCCTTCGTTAAGGAGATCCTATGTCTCCCTTCCTCTTCATCCTAGCTATGGAGGGATTACATGCCATGGTTTCTAAGGCAGTAAACACGGGGTTGTTCAAAGGCGCCTCTATTGGCCATGGTAACATAAATGTTTCTCACATTTTATATGCCGATGATGCTATTTTTGTAGGCGAGTGGTCTCATTCCAATGCTTATAACCTGATATGTCTCCTAAGGTGTTTTTATATGGTGTCTGGTCTGAAGATTAATGTGCATAAAAGCAAGCTTTCAGGTGTTAATGTTCCGGATGAAGACGTTTCTAATATGGCTCTTGTTCTTGGTTGTGGGGTCACAAAGCTGCCAATGATGTACTTAGGGGTGCCTGTTGGTTGCAACATAGGGCGATGCAACTATTGGAAACGTATAGTCCAGAAGTTCGACTCAAAGATCTCTTAATGGAAAGCTAAGCTTTTATTAGTTGGCGGGCGTTTATCTCTCATCAAGGCGGTTCTAGGTAACCTCCCTACTTACTATATGTCGCTATATTGGATGCCTAAATCTGTGCAAAATCATTTAGAATCCATGCGGAACAAATTTTTCTTAGGTGGTGATATAGATAAAAAAAGCTCACCTGGGTCAAATGGGAAACTTGTTTATCTAGTAAAGCTATGGGTGGTCTTGGCATTGGAAGTATTTTTGCGTTAAATGTTGCCTTACTCTTCAAATGGATTTAGCAGTTTCGTACATGCTCCAATAATCTGTAGGTAAATGTGATTAAAGAAATTCATGGGATTGATGGCGGTATTGGGAGCAACAAGGCTGGGAATTCGACTCATAGCCCTTGGTATTGCATCGTTCAATCACTTTTTAAGATTTAAGTGAAAGGCATCAATTTATTAGCTTTGTGCACTCGTTCAGTTGGGGATGGGCACTTGATTAGCTTTTGGAATGAAAGATGGTATGGGGATCGTACTTTTAAAGAAATGTTCCTGCGTGTTTATGCCTTGGATGTGAATAAATCTTGTACCATTTCTCAACGTATTCGCATAAAAGTCTGGCCCAGTATATTTAGGAGACCTCCGAGAGGCGGGGCTAAGTCAATCCAACTTGACGATTTGCTGGATATAATTTGTCATGTGTCCCTTTCTGATTCTGTTGATGGCTGGAAATGGGAGCTAGACATTTCTGGCTTTTTGGTTTCCTCTACAAGATCTTATATAGATGATCACACTTTACTTGGTAGTTTCACATCTACCAGATGGTTGAGATGCATTCCCATCAAAGTTAATACTTTCATTTGGAAGTTAAGGCTGGATAAACTTCCTACTTTGGTGAATTTAGACAAAATAGGCATCGATGTTTCTTCTCTTTTATGCCCAGTCTGTACAGCTCATGTGGAGAATGTCGACCATCTATTCTTCTCGTGCGGGATGGCTGAGGATTTATGGGGCCTTCTGGCTAGATGGTGCGCGTTGGATATCCCGGAGGTACCTAACATTGTGGAATGGTATTCTTGGTTAGATTCTGTTCATGTGTCGAAACAGGCTAGATCTATTCTCGAGGGGATTGCTTCTACTATGTTGTGGTCTATTTGGAACTTCCACAATGCTTGGATTTTTTCGATGATTAAACCTAAAAAGTCGAATATTTGGGACTCTATTGTTCATCAATCTTTCTTGTGGATTTCATCTAGAAACCCAAAGTGTAGATTTAGATGGCTAGATTAGTTAAGAAACCCTATTGAAACTCATTTGTAATTGTTGTTTTGCTAGCGTTTGCTAGCTTTTAATATAATGCCGCCGTTCAAAAAAAAACTTAGGTGAACATTTGGCCAAACTTTAGTAACTTTTTTGTATATTAACCCTACTTAAGTAGACTGTTTCAAACACAAAGACATGAGATTTTACAATACCAGACTCGCCGGCCCAAAAATACCAAGATGCCACTGATCAAGGATAAAATAAACTGTTAAGGCCATACACAAAAATAGAAGTCAGCATATACTGATTAAAAATTCGGTAGATAGTAGTAAAGAAATGATGTTCTTAATACTGTGGCCAAACAAAAGATTTGGACGTTAATGTGACTTGAATCAGTAAATAGCAAATATTCGGCTATTATATTTTAACATAAATGGATGTTTTACATAGAAACTTTAACTTCAAGGGAACACAATGATCAGCTTATTGCAACATCGATTGATGTTATACACACAAACTTCAATGTCAAGAGCACATATTAAAACGAAATCTCTTTAACGAGCCTTAATCCCACATCATACGTACCATTTACTCCTTACCAATCAATTTCTTAAAATACTCAATAAGGCCTTCTCTTTGAGGTAAAATTTCCTTAACAACTTTACAGTTGATGAAGTTTTTGGCCCATTTAACTAATTTTGGAAACTTGTCCTCTGTGACGAGCTTGACTTCAGTTACTTCTTCCAATGCTCCAACCCAATAAGCTAAAAGATCAGCAGCAATATAGACTAGTGAACATACTAAACCACATTCTTCTTAGCATGACTTGATTTGATAGATGCAAATAATTGCTTATTGCAGCATGCTAACAAAAATGGATGTTTGGCATAGAAACTTCATCTTTGAGGTGCACAAAGATCAGCTTATTGGAATGCTAGACACACATACATACCCTTATTTATATTATATGTAAAACGACAAAAGTGATAACGCGTCACATACCAAGATACCACTACTCCTTACCAGCCCATTTCTTAAAAAACTCAAGTAGGTCTTCTCTTGGAGGTAATATTTCCTTAGTTGATGAAGTTGTCAGCCTATTTAACTAATTTTGGAAACTTTTCTTGCGTAGCTTTACTCTAGTTGCTTCTTCTAATGTTCCAACCCAAAATGCTAAGAAAACAGCAGCAATATCAACAAGGTTAATGTTGTCTCCTCCAAAGAACTTCGTACTGATATGAACTGGATCGATAATAGAATTGATAGAAGAAAATAAATAAGATAGAGATAGTTTATATTGATGGGATAAACCGACCCCCCAATGGTTTATATTAATGAGATAAACCGACCCCCCAATTGATTAACAAATCCATACTTCATATTATTCAACATAATCTATAATACTATAAGATCTAGTTTTTTCATTTAATGTGCAGTAGTAATGATGTGTTGATTAACCAATTATTTAATGAGGAGTCGTCTCTCTCAATATGTGTAACTGTCTGAGTAAAATCAAGAGTCCTTTGTGAGTAAATTCCATGCGTCTCTCTGAATATCTCTAACCGCCTGAGTTAAATCAAGATTCTTTGTGAGTAAATTCAATTATTGGCTGTATGAAATGAATACTAAGGATGATGGTGTTAAATACCATTCAATCCTGTCAAGAATCTGAAAGGTTATGGAGTTACATATCTGAGATCTCATGAATACACACATAATCGATTCATCATCAGTAACCTCAGAACACTCAAGAACAACTCAAAGAGCTGAGGATGATCAATGAGTAGGATGAGGAAGAAGATGGGAAATCATTCAGGTCAGATTCTTTAAACAAAGTTCACTTTTATATCTTTTAAATTTAACAATTATTACAACTAATTAATATATAAAAAATTTATAATTTGGGGGTTTTCTTAACTTTAGATTTCTTTATAAATTTTAGTGTTTTTTATAAACTTTTGGGGGTTTTTTGGTTTGGGAGTGTCACAAATATGGCGCTGATTGTTAGTGAAGTTGTGTTTGAAGTTGCAGTGGTGAAAGTGGAGGTTGCACAATTGGGGTGTGCTGGCAGGCGGTTTTACGGGCTCCAATATAGCTGGTATGTGCTTTTATGATGTTGATTACCAAATCATGCATCATTTTTTTGTTCGTATGTCACTGTAAATTTGTTATATTTGTAGGTGGAAGAGTGGAAGCTAATATTTACATGATTAGTAATTCTTGCTCACATGGGATATGTGATCCAAGTTTCTTATAGTCATCTTACTTTCATCCATGTTTATTATAGTTATCTCAATTTGTATAACAGATTAACCTAGGCATCATCAATGTGGGAATAATCTTTGAACGAAAGCTTGAAAATTGGGCTCGATCAAGAGTTCAATAGCAATGCATCAAATATCGAGACATGGTATGCCAGTTCTGAATTTTTTAAGATGGGTACTGCTTTTCATTTGCGCATCAACCGTGGCTTTTGCTTTATTGTATATAGGATTTGTTAAATTAGTACCTTATGTTTTTTTGGGTAAAGGGGATTAACAACCCCGGTAAATTAATTAGTACCTTATGTTGGAAGGTGAAACTATGTGTTTTCCATTATTCATTTGATACAATATATAGGGGGTACAAGAATGAATATATAGATAGAAATTGACAACTGGATAACTAATGCACGATAGATAATTGTCAATTAGACAACTAATGCTTGATAGATGATTGTCAATTAGACAATTAATGCTTGATAGATAATTGTCAATTTGTCTAGTTAACACTCTCCCATAGTCTGAGCGACGAAACGCGAAAGCTTGGACTGGAATAGTAAACCTAAAAAGAAAAAGAAAAATAAACAAAATGTGACCTTAGCACAGGAACGTGACCATAGCACGTTTTAACAACTCGTGACCTTAGCACGAATAACACAAGAACATGACCTTAGCACATTTTAACAACTCGTGACCTTAGCATGAACGTGACCTTATCATGAACGTGACCTTATCACGTTTTTAACAACTCGTGACCTTAGCACGTACGTGACCTTAGCACGTTTTAATAATTCGTGACCTTAGCATGAACGTGACCTTAGCACATTTTAAAAATAAAACAAACAACTATTTTTTGAGGAGATGGTTTGACGGGGTAGCGTAAGGGAGGCGGCTCAACATAGCCACCTCGGTCTGAGGATTAAACCTGCTCTGATACCATGTTAGAAGGTGAAACTGTATGTTTTCCATTATTCATTTGATACAATATATAGGGGGTACAAGAATGAATATACAGATAGAAATTGACAACTGGATAACTAATGCATGATAAATAATTGTCAATTAGACAACTAATGCTTGATAGATGATTGTCAATTAGACAATTAATGCTTGATAGATAATTGTCAATTTGTCCGGTTAACACCTTAGTCATTGCAAATGAGAGCTAGTTTAGCATTGCTTTGCTTTTAAATTGCTAATCAAAAAGGATGATATGATCACTTACGTATTGCTATTTAAAGTTATTTGCAGGACTATGTATCAACATATTCAACTACGACCTCTCTAGCTTTCGAGTAATGCATTCAAGAAATATGAATCAAGGTATTAAACTGATTTGCAAGCCTATGTATCAACTTATTTATTTGCAATGCTATTCAAAATCCCAAACAACCCATACTTTAATGACGTGCAGAAGATGCTTTCGAAAAATACATGATCCTGCATTTTTTAGCGATAACAAGTTTCCATTCATCACTTTTCTAACTGAAGTGCATTCTGTTAAAGTTTACACGTGCAAAAAACCTCAGGTTTCCATCTAAAAATATAATAAGATAGATGTCAATTGTATCAAGGAGGGTGGAAACGGAGAAGTGGCATTGGAGGGTTCAGAATTACGAGATGTTGCTTACCCTATTCATTTTAAAGATGTGACTGGACCCAAGATTGTTATAAAGGTAAGACAACTTCAAATATTAGATTTACTTGGATAATATATTATCATTAGGCTATGTCGATAAAATATGAAATTGTGTATGTTACGGTACAAGACTGATGATCGGCTTATGCGAGAAGCATTAAAAGATGCAGATGCTACCATCAGGTTAAAGTTGCTTGTGAGGATGGGTTAATGGGTTAAAACCCAAATGAGTTGAAAACGATCAGGTCAAGTTAGGTCAACCCCACATTTATGTCCAATCTTTGACCCATTTAACCCATGCCTGGTTTTTTTAGCCAATCTTTTGGCTTTTCCTGACCCATTCACATGTAAGTGAGTCAGCATTGATATATCTACTTCAAATTGTTAAATGTACTGGACTTATTTATTTTCGGTGAGTATCATGTATCTGTTTGTCAATGAAAGGGTACTATTTTTTATTTGACATCTTAGAGATGCAACACAACTCAAATCAACCCATTTTCACAAAAGAGGGACGATTGACATTGAGTTCACGGTGATTATTGCAATGCTTACAATTTTTGAAAGAATGCAAAAAATCAAGCTGACTATAACCACAACAAACACTATCTTCGGATATTCTTTGAGGTGGATTTGCTCATTTTATGTTTGTCATTATTGCAGCCTATTAATGTACTTCTGTTATTATGTAAGGATGTGTTTTAGCTAGATTCATAGTTAGACTTTTTTGTTTACAATGCATTGGTGATTGGTCCGACTAATAAATTTGTTGTATATTGATTTGTAAGAACGATTCCAAATGCGAAATAAAGTGATGGAATTACTGCATATTTGATGCAACAGTAGTCACTTGCGTGTTTGAACATGCAGTCGTTTGGTTCCAAAAGTAGTCGTTGCATAATTGCGTGTTTGGAATAACTGTTTATCAACTTTGGAAGAAACAGTTTGAGTGTTTTGATCAAGAAAGTAAGAGCAATACAATTCAATAGTTTCTATCAACAATATTATCCAATATATATATATATATATATATATATATATATATATAGGAATGGGATCGAGAGAAAACCTAATCTTGGTGGAAAACCTAGAAAACTCAAACAGATGCACTAAAAATACTAAACTGATGCACTGAAAAATCTTTTATATAGCCTGAAAAAATTAAGGCATCCGTTTGGTTTTTTCAGTGCATCTGTTTGGTTTTCTTGGTTTTCTACCAAAATATGGTTTTCTCTAGAACTCATCCCTATATATATATATATATATATATATATATATATATATATATATATATATATATATATATATATATATATATATATATATATGTGTGTGTGTGTGTGTGTGTGTGTGTGTGTGTGTGTGTGTGTGTGTGTGTGTGTGTGTGTGTGACTTTGTCTTGGTTAATTGTTTGCTGTTATTCAATTTTTTTGCTGCAAGTTACAGTTTGTTATGCTTCAGTTGAGGTTTTACTCATTCTAATGTTCTAATCCCTTCGTATTTGCTGCAAGTGACAATTGAGGGGGTGTTTGTTTTGGCTTATATGTGGGCTTATAAGCTTATTTGATTTCGGCCTATATAACATAAGCCTTAATTTCCTAGCTTATTTTGAGATTTATGGGCTTATATAAGTTTGTTATATCGTAATAAACTTATATAAACCCACAAGTGTTAATATAAGCAGGAAAATTGAGGCTTATGTTATATAAGCCGAAATCAAATAAGCTCATAAGCCCACATATAAGCCGAAACAAACACCCTTTGAGTCTGCTTATTCGGCTTAATTTTGCTGTAAGTGACAGTTTGCTATGTTTCTGGGATATCTATAGTGGTCTATTGGTTTTTGTTAGTCATAAGGAAGGTTTTTGCTAAATAATATTGTCCAGGTTCATGGGATATTTGTTCTCTTATGGGCCTGCGATGTCATCTCTATTTGGTTTTTGATTTTGCTGTTTCTTTTGTTTTTACCCTTTTTTGTCATATGTTTTCATTCGCACATTGTGGCAGTGATGGTGTTGTATGGTTTTTGTTTTATTTTGTTTCATGTATCCGACTTAGTAAATGTATTTTTCAATTGTGGTGGGGTTGTAATAATGAATTCTATAATGACGCTTCATCTGCATAGAAAGTAAGTAACAAGTCAATGCTTAACAAAACCTTATTAACCATTTTGTTTTTTTTTGGAGTTAAAGTTTGAGAAGCATACTTTAGATTATTCGTGAGCAGGAGCTTTATGCCAGGTGTGTGGACTTAAGTATCTTTATTAGACCATAAAAATGTACATATATTTAGTGTTAATTGATCAAATTTAATGCAACTTCATTTTCATATGTAGAGAATTATTTGGTTTAATAAGTTAGCCACATCTAATGTAGCTTAGTAAATCGACCTATAGAAGAGCTCATCGATATATTATGAAAAATGATATTTTTATTATAATCGGAACACGTTCAGTCAAAATAGCATGAGAGCTTATAACTCAATTGGAGTACAAGACCTCGATCGTGCGTTTGACTTTCAACAGTTGACAATTTAGTAATTTATTAAAGAACAAAATTTCATGCATCACAAAAAAGGGAGTTTTAGACACAAGCAAAATTAGTTTAATTTTTTTTATCAAAAGAACATTTTCGTGCATCGCACGTATGCGTTTAACATTGCTTTAATGCAAATTCTAACGCAATTATCTTATGACTATTTAGCTAAATATTACGCGACACGCTTCAATTACATACACCATCATACATTTACACAAACAACAATTAAATACAACCGTTGTGCATCGCACATAATAAAACAAGTGCATCGCACGGGTTAGAATGTCTCGCTCAACTTAAAACTGTAAAAGTTTGATTTTTCATAAAAACAAGTCCGGTGCAACGCACAGGCATGAACGCCTCACTAAACCCCTTACACTTAACTTTTAAACATACAACTTTGAACAAACTAAACCCTCCAACTACCAAAAAAACATAAACTAAACCCTTACACTCCATAAAAAGCACAAACTAAACCCCTTACACTTAACTTTTAAACATAAAACAACCCTACACATTATTTTGCTTACAAATTGTTGAATTTAGTTCACGCAAAGTAACATCTATTTGGCTAAATGGAAACATTTAGGATAAATTGGTACCCAAACCGTTTTTATGGTCTGATGCTTAAAGAGCGAAAAGTAAGAATGCGTTCAACAAATGACTTTGTTCACACTTAGAGCATTTTATAGAAATCATGTGCATTACGTGTTTCATATACTTATCAAATGAGAAAAGTAACTTACCCCTCTTTTATAACTTCAGTACAATTGATATGAACTTGAAACTATAAGAATTGTAACAAGACAAAAACAATAAATTTTTTACCACACACCAATTCCGGTGCAACGTACGGGTGTGGCCAGGCCTCGTAAGAATTACAATCTTATTGTTCTATTTATAATAAATGATATCCTAGAGTTACCCTAATACCCTAACTTTCTCACTAAGAAATATAATAAAAGAAAACTAAATAAACTAATTAATTAATAATATAATTGATAAATTATAGTAATGCAGGTTCGTATACATACTCGCGCCCCCAAAAACACCTTGTCTTTAAGGTATTGCTTTAAAATCTCGCCTCACATGATTTCGGGATCCCATGTTTTGACTTGTAGTTCTCCCTCTTGTAAGTCATAATCAAACATCAAAAAGTGTTGTCATGGTTGTTTATATTTTGTTAATGTACTGTCACAATTTAGCCCGTCATTTATAGGTTCAGTCTGCCCAACCTCAATGACAACACAAGACTTTGATAAACTCATCTTCACCCATATAAAACAAGCTTTTGAAAAACTCATCTTCACCCAAAATAACTAGAGAATGACACCTGTAAAATAGATTATTATCAACCATTGG
>BQNB010017134.1:6851-70441 GCA_026074375.1 Tanacetum coccineum | reverse complement strand
TTTCAAAAGCAACGATCATTTAATATTTTCTATTAACAAGACTAAGACACAAAGAAGTGCACATAATCATATAGCATACCACATAAAAGCAATTGTCGTCGTTTTGTGTATTAAATACAACAATGTATACTTAGCTCAGTTTTATTTGAAAATAAAATAGTTTCCTCCTTATTTCATAAGTTAATTAAGATTTATATTTTAAAAAGATAAATACTTAATTTTTCAAAGATATACCAACTAGGAATGCCCGACTCAAAGGAAAAGATAAATACAAGTTTTACGTCAAAACAAAACACAAATTTTTGACCACCATGTAGTATTTTGTCTTTCTGGCTTATTTAAGTTTGGAATAATTACTTGGAAGTATTTTTAAATTAAAGTAGACTCAATTATCTTTAAAACTCAGGGTGACACGACTTCTACGGAGTTACGACTGATTTTATATGAATTTTCAAAGTTTCCGAAAAACTGCCGAATCAGACAGGCGATCCCCTTAATTAATTAAGGGGACCGGCCAGGAATTAAGGAGGCCGCCCAAATATTTAAGGGGGCCGCCCACCTGATACTCAAAATTATGATTTTTGTAAAAAATTGTTTTCTGACTTTGCGGAAAGGTGTACAACTTTCTGAATTTGATACCGAACATATAACACTTATTTAAAGCATCATTTTTATCTCGAGCTAGTATAATTAGTGTATTTAACATCAAAACTAATACAAGTTAATCAACAAAACACTTTTCATATTTAATCCCCCTTAATGGGTAATTTGATACATGGATCGTACTCAATTTTTAAAACCATTTGTTTTGAAAATTAGAGCGACGTGGCTCTGATACCAATTGTGGAAATCATAGAGAGGGGGGAGGGGGGTGAATACGTTTTTCTTTTAAAAACTTAAATATGTTTCGTATCAAATTACCGATCAAGCGTGACACAATATGATGAGTGTTCATACGAGTTATATACATATAGTAATACATCGATTTACAACAATACAAACCAACACACAATATTCACATTTATTCATGACATAAACATAATTAAAACTATATAATCAACACATCACACAATTGTAAGTATAAATATAAAGTGATAAATGCGATCATAAAAGTAAAGAGATAAGTAAAAGGAAATGCAAACCGGACACGATAATTTATAGTGGTTCGGTCACGAAGCACCTCTTCGCCCTACTCCACTCCTCGAGTACCTAACTCGAGAGTTACTTCACTAGTCAACAAGCTCCCTTTAGGCGGAGAAAACCATACATAACTTTCACTTATATCAATTTCCGACACTAAGCACTTTACGTTATGTGTTATAAGTTACATGTTTGTCATCACCAAAACATGAAGAGAATGTATGGATTAGATATCGTAATATTTCTAACAATATATGTATTAATACTCGATTAATGTATATAATAGTATAAGTGTATATTTATTATGTATATTAATATTCCAACGATAGAATACTAATAGTCGTTAATTAGTTCGTTTACAAATAATTAACCGTTAACCCCTTAATTAATATGTAAATGTACATATGTAATTAAATATTCAAAATATCAAACTTGAGGGGGGTATTTTGAGCTATGGGGGGCTGGCCAAAGAGAAAGAAAAAGGAAGGACCAAAAGTGTCAATATTAGGTAGCTTTTTCCCAAAGCTATGTAACCCTAATCCTAACATTATAAATAGAGGATCCCTAGACCTCATTATTAATCCAATCCCTTCTCTCTTCTCTTCTCTCTAGTCGTCCAAAGGAAACCCTACGAAGGGAATCTGAAGTTCGTTGTTCTAGTATTCGGTATTCGTTAGTTCGAGGCACTAGCATCCGGGTGATATTGGTTAACGTGTAGTGTGGATACACGTAGAGGTTACTGCTTTTAGTAACTATAAGGTTTTTAGTATTAGCACGGGTTTAATATACGTACGTATTCTTAAGAAGATCCGGTTCTTGATTTAGCTTGCTTTGCTTAAAGGTACGTTTTTCCATTTATGTTTTATGTTAATTATAGTTGCTATATGTGTTTAATTCCGCTGCGTAGCTCATTTAATATTAGTGTAATATTAGGTTATTTAGATAACGATTTCCAACACAAACTGCCTAAAGAAGGATCAAATCGCCTAAAGATATGTCAAATCACGTGAAGATATAAACGAAATCATCTGGTGTGGAAGTTATGTTTATCCTTAAACTTGAGATGCAAGCAGGTTTTGCGTGTATGGATAGCATTTCTTGATTCTAGTCTACCACTATGCTATTAAAAGGTAGTCATAAGGGCTATTTTCATAAATGTTTTGAAGTGCATGACGAACACTTGTAGTCAAAATAGGATTTGTTCCTCCACTTGAGTGGGAGTAAGATACTTACTAGGCCCCTCGTTGGGTTGATCAGATGTTTGCGTGGCCGCGCCCAAAGTGTAGTTAAGATGATTCATTTTACATTTGGTAATCATGATCAATACAGATGCGAGAAACAGAATCGTTAAATTATGGAATGACTATTGATCCATATCCATATTTAACATTGTATCTAAAACAAAAGGATAGGACTAACTTGAACCATAGATGGCTGAGATGTTTACTGAAACTATACTCAGGTATTTCTATGAGCATTGATGATGTTGCTAGACTATTCGTCAATGTTAGTATGTTATATTCTATGACCATGACATTCGCAAGTGGGAGTTGTTGGGATATGCTCATGTCATATGGATATATATACGGCTGGGGATATGTGGGCCTACGGGGGTCACACACGTATACACTTAGATATAATTCTATTGGTATATATATAATAATATAAGTGTATATTTATTATATATGTATTAATACTCGATTAATGTATATAATAATATAAGTGTATATTTATTATGTATATTAATATTCCAATGATAGAATACTAACGGTCGTTAATTAGTTCATTTACGAATAATTAACCGTTAACCCCTTAATTAATATGTAAATGTACATATGTAATTAAATAGTCAAAATATCAAACTTTAGGGGGTATTTTGAGCTACGGGGGGGCCGGACAAAGAGAAAGAAAAAAGAAGGACTAAAAGTGTCAAGATTAGGTAGCTTTTTCCCAAAGCTATGTAACCCTAATCCTAACACTATAAATAGAGGATCCCTATACCTCATTATTAATCCAATCCCTTCTCTCTTCTCCTCTCTAGTCGTCCAAAGGAAACCCAACGAAGGGAATCTGAAGTTCGATCTTCTAGTATTCGGTATTCGTTAATTCGAGGCACTAGCATCCGGGTGATATTGGTTAACGTGTAGTGTGGATACACGTAGAGGTTACTGCATTTAGTAACTAGAAGGTTTTCGGTATTAGCACGGGTTTAATATACGTGTGTATTCTCAAGAAGCTCCGGTTCTTGATTTAGCTTGTTTTGCTAAAAGGTACGTTTTTCCGTTTATGTTTTATGTTAATTATAGTTGCTATATGTGTTTAATTTCGTTGTGTAGCTCGTTTAATATTAGTGTAATATTAGGTTATTTAGATAACGATTTCCAACACAATCTTCCTAAAGAAGGATCAAATCGCCTAAAGATAGGTCAAATCACGTAAAGATATGAACGAAATCACCTGGTATGGAAGTTATGATCAAACTGCTTAATTAAGAGGATCAAATCGCCTGAATAGTATGCCAAATGCGTGAAGTGAGTGTATCAAACCGCCTAGAACCTTGAGATCAAAACGCATGAATGATATGGACTCAAATCGCTTAAACATGCTCAAACCGCGAGTATACAAGTCAAATCGCCTTGTAACTATTGATCAAATCGCTTGATTAAAGTGGAACAAATTGCCTGATAAACTTGGAACAAACCGCGTTGAAATAGTGTCAAACTGCCTAGAGGATGCTATCAAATCACGTGAGTAGTTATGGACATAAACCGCCTGACCCTGTGTCAAATCGCTAAGTTTACTAATTCAAATCGCGGGAAAGCGGTCAAACCGCTTGACCTTAATTACTCAAACCGCCTCGAAACCTAGGTCAAATCGCGGGAATACAAGATCAAATCGCCTAAACTAAGACTTAAACCGCATGAAATAAAATGGTCAAACTGCGTGATTCAGCCAAATCTAGCTATTGTACTATTTTTTCCTTTTTCTTACCAAGACCAAAATAAGCACTTTTTAACCACACTAAGCTACGAAAACATATGTCTAATAAGCTACTAAGGATTATAATGAAGAATAACAACGTTTTAACCACAAAACTATCAAAAATCCCAAATAAGGTGAGACATATAAAAACCTAAATAAGCCGAAAATAAGCAAACTAAAACCACACTAAGCCACTCAAATCCACCCTGGAGGCTCTTGATACCACTTGTAAAGATATTGCTATTCCATTTCACACACATACATATAAACGATATAGATTAAGGAGAACAAAGAGAGATGAGGGTTTAGAGAGAGAAAGAATAGGAGAGAAATGGAAGGATCATGTTAAGAGAAGAAATGAACCAACACCCTCCCAAAAATGCTTAGGAGGGTTTATATAGTGACAATAGGGCCAGACCTGTTTGGTGCAAACCCAATCCCACATTGATAGAATAAGTAAACTGAAGATAGGTCTCACTCTTATAAATACCCCTCTCATTATAATTGTAAACTTGGATCTGGGTGTGTGTGTGTATCGTACCCCGTGCAGTTTAGCACGGGTCATGCAGTTGGCACGATCGTGCAGTTTGGCACCAGCATGAGCAGTTTAGCTTAGAGCTTAATAATATCTCTCTGGTTTGATCCCATGGACTGCCATGACTATCCTAGTCGTGGATACCACGTTATATCTTGTGTCGATTTACATTCCGCAATTTATCTTTCGTAAGCCTTGTTTGTATTCTTTGTTTGTTCGAGCGGTGTGTGCATGAGCTATATACCGTACAGAGGTTTGTACAGAGGTGTGTGCAAGTGCGATATACCCTAACAAAGTGGTATCAGAGCCAAGCTATGATAAACAATGGCAGAAGACGGTAAGCTAAAGATCGACAACATAATGGTTATGATTTCGGTTTCTATAAGATGTAGACTGAAGACTCTCTATATCAGAAGAAGCTTTAGGAACCTTTGGCAAAAGCCAAACCTATAGGTATGAAGGCTTTGTTATTATTATCTTCGTAGCCCTAGAGTTGGTCAAGCACTGTTACAGCAGTTAGTGGTTCATGTAGAACTACTAAGCTAACATTCAAAGGGATTCGAGATTTGATTCTTTGTTGAAGATATCCGTCGAAAGACATCCATAGAATATACGAATTATTTGTTAAGTGTAGAGAACAGATACAGGGGCAGAGGGTACGTCAGAGGGCAGGAAGCAGAACAAAAACATGTCAAAATCATGGAAGATAGGAGAAATAAAGTACATGCAGAATATCACGTCTTGGATTTGCAACCAGATAGGCCACTTTTAGAATCCGTGTTCAAAGCTTGTAGCCTCCAGGGATAAGGAGATTAACATGGCAGCTGGAGATTCTGATGAAGCATTCATTTGTTGCGTTGAGGATCGTATTATGGATTCTAATGCATCGTTCCATGCTACCTATTGCAAAGAAGAGTTAGAAAGGTTCAAGCTACGCTCCGGTAAGGTTCGTTTAGCAGATGACAAGACTCTAGACATTGCAGGCATTGGGGATGTTGTCCTCAAAACTTCTTTTGGTACAAGTTGGACTCTGAAGGATGTTAGGTACATTCCAGGCCTAAAGAGAAGGTTAATCTCAGTTGGCCAGCTTGATGAGGAAGGTTATCACGTAGGCTTTGAAGATCAGTATTGGAAGGTTACTAAAGGTAGTTTGGTGGTAGCTCGTGGGAACAAACGTGAAAGCCTGTATATGGTTGAGGTACACCCCCAGGGGATTGACGCAATTATTAATGGTAGTGGTAGTGCAGCTGTGTAACACCAGAGACTTAGTGATATGAGCACGATTGGTATGAACATGTTAGCTTCCAAAGGCAACGTTCTAGATGTACGGAAGGTAGATATCTACTTCTGTAAGCCAGGTGGTTTGGGAGAAGCAGAAGAAGGTTTCCTTCATAATGTCAGAAAAGACAAGGAAACTGCAGAGGTTGGAGCTAGTTCATACAGAAGGCTATGGCCCTACATTTATTGCATCAATCTAAGGATCCCGCTACTATGATATCATTATCGAAGACTGCATCAGGAGTTGCTGTAGGTATAATGAAAACCTTCAGGTAAAGTGTTTAAAGTTTGATAATGGTGGAGAGTATAGTAGCTGATTAATTAAGTTTTATGTCAAAAATGGGATTGTGATGCTTAAAATGATCCCGGAAACACCTCTACAGTTTGGTGTTGCTGAAAGATTGAGCCGAACATTCAGAGCAGAGAGCACGAGGCTTCGTGCAGAGGCTTCGAAGATGTTATGGGCAGTTAGTACGGCCTACTTAATCTATCGCATAGCCTACGTTCCGATAGGGTTGCGTATTCTAAAGGAGGAAAGGCGAGGGAAGGATACTAGTCTCGCACACTTAAAGGTATTTGGTTGTGACTCATTTTCTAAAGTGAAAGATGTTTGCGAAGAAGCTATGAATGTACATTCATAGGCAGCGGCTCAGATGAAATGTGGTACAGCTTTCGGGATACGAAGAGTCACCAGGTTATCCAAAGCAGAGATATTACATTTATGAACTCGATTTATGGAGCCAAGTCTGCGACATATTCAAGTAGCTTAACGAAGCCAATACAGAAAAGTCAAGTGGTGTTAGTAGACATTCCAGAGAACCTTGCAAAGAATGATAGCATAGTTGCAAAGCATGGTTTGAGTTTAAAAATCACTCAGAGCCCAGGTGGGAGCTCGGATACAAGTGAGGGGTTCGAAAATAGTGGGAGCTTCGAGGATAGTGGAAGATCAGATGAAGAAGACTCTGAAGACAAAGCATCCTCCAAGGAAGGAGGCTTTAAGACTCCACAGGTACGAAGATCCACCAGAGAGTCCAGGGCTCCAGTAAGGTACTCTCCATTAGCAAACTATTTGCTACTGACAAAGAAAGGTGAACTAGTCTTATTCAGAAGCCTTGAGTAGCAAAGAATCTGTACAGTGGAAGAAGGCTATTAATGAAGAGATGGTTTCACTTGAAAAGAACCAGACGTGTTCCTTAGTCAGATTACCAGCAGGAAAGAAGGCATCATAAAGCTTGTGGATGTTCAGGGCTAAAGAAGAGCATGATGGAAAGAAAAGGTATAAAGCTATATTGGTAGTTAAGGATTTCCAACAGAAACGGGGGGTAGACTACAATGAGACCTTCTCTCCAGTTGTGAAGATGACTACAATCAGGTTAGTCTTAAGTATTGTAGATGCATGAGCCTTCTTATGTGGGAGCCTTGAATGATACATCTACACAGCACAAATGCGAGGGTTTTCAGCTAGCTGGGCAGGAAGAAAACCTAGAGTGTAAGTTGAAGAAAAGTTTATACGGATTAAAGCAAGCACCGAGACAATGATATTTGAAATTTGGTAGTTTTATGCAGAGGGAAGGGTATAAGAGATGTGCTATGGACCATTGTTGCTACTTAAAAAAAAGGTTGGTTCATCCTCCATTATATTACTGTTATTGGTTGATGATATGTTGGTTGCAAGCTTCGACATGGCAGAATTCAACAAGCCTAAGTAGTAGTTACCTTTAGTGTTCGAGATGAATGATAGATGCTCTGAGAAGCAGGTGTTTAGTTATGTGCTTACAGTTGGTATAACAACAGTCGAGTGAAAGTCTAGACTATAGAAGAGTGTCATTATGTTAACTATAGAAGTCTAGTTTGATATAGTTGAAGAATTCTCTTAAGAAGTTAAACTGAGCTCAAGCAGAAAGTATTTAATACTGTGACGGATATACTAAGAGTTTGATTCATCTTGTGAAGAATCTAAAGGTTTGCAGTTGGGCAAATCTTGTTCGGATATTGATAAGTGAAGGGTCCTTATCTTTGTTGAAGATTCTTGGAACGAAAATCCTTGCAGAGATGTTCACCAGGTTGGTGATGAAAGAGAAGTTGAAGTTCTACGCAGCTTCAACTGGCCTCCGAGTGAATTAATAACGGAGGATGGTGTCTTACTAGAGAGAGGTTATTCCCAGTTTTGATGTTAGTTCAGGTTACCTTGTATCGAAAGTCTCCTAGCCCTGTGTTTGGTTAGTGTAGTGTGTTCCCTATGTTTGGCAGTACAGAAAGGTTAGAGCAGTAGCATTATTTAAGGGAAGGTTATTCCCAGTTTAATGATGTTAGTTCAGGATACCTTATATCAAAAGTCTCCTAGCCCTGCATTTGGTTGGTGCAGCGTGTTTCGTATGTTCGGCTGTACAAAAATGTTAGAGCAGTAGCATTGTTAAAGGGAAGGTGGTTCGAAGTTTACAGAGATTACTTGATACGGAGAGCAGTGAAGTGATTAGCCTCCAAGTGGGAGATTGTTGAGTTGTGAAGACTGATATAGGCCCCGATGTGTGTGGCGCAGGTGGCGCAACCCCAAGTTAATCCAGATTCAACGATAAGTCAGGTAGAGCAGATCACGCCATTTAGGTAGAGTGGGAAAGGTAGTCCAGCGACTCTAGAACATGTTGCGTCTTGTATCATTGGAAGGGAGGCCTATTGTAGTACTGGGTTTGAGGGGAGGATTGTTGGGTGCAAACCCAATCTCACTTGGTAGAATAAGTAAACTAAAGATGAGTCTCACTCTTATAAATACCCCTCTCATTGTAATTGTAAACTTAGATATGGGTGTGTGTGTGTGTATCATACCCCGTGCAGTTTAGCATGGGTCGTGCAGTTGGCACGATCGTGCAGTTTGGCAAGAGCATAAGCAGTTTAGCTCAGAGCTTAATAATATCTCTCTAGATTGATCCTGTGGACTGCCACGACTATCCTAGTCGTGGATACCATGTTATATCTTGTGTCGACTTACATTCTGTAATTTATCTTCCATAAGCCTTGTTTGTATTCTTTGTTTGTTCGAGCGGTGTGTGCAGGAGCTATATACCGTACACAGGTCTGTATAGAGGTGTGTACAGGTGCGATATACCCTAACAAGACCCTATTCAGGCTTTCCATGGGCTGAAACAAAACAATTAATGGGCTTTAATCTCATAACTTAGGCCAATTAGATTAGGTAATTCCTGTAAACTATAATAATCCTATACAAGGTTCAAGAATAACAAATGTCCATCACTTTACTAAAAATTAAGGCTAATACCGGATCCCTTAGATAACACTGGCCGGATCCCTTTTATAAGGGATCCGCCTGATCCAGTCAACAGTAGCAATTTTTGCCTATAAATAGCAAGTCATTTCTCATGTTTTCTTCGCCCCTTCCTCTTACATCTCTCTAACATTCTAATATCTCTCTCTAAATCTCAGATCAATCTTAGTTTCATTTCTTATCTTTTAGGTGATTCTCTTATTAGAAGAAATTGCCAATATTGCATACGAGACGATCAAGCTCAAGTTTCCTTTTGTTAGTCTCCACCATCATATCAAGATCATCTTGTTGATTCTTGTACATCATTTATTCATTGTACTTTCATACTTCATCCTTGTAAAAATAGTTGGTAGCATTGGGTTGGTTCTACCTTTGTTAGATACAGTTATTTAGCTTTGTACTAGAAAAATTGTAAGCGACGTAAGGTTGGTTCTACCTTTGTTAGTACCTGGTATCTAGCTTTGTACTGAAAAAAGTGTAAGCGATGTTGTGAGGCTTCTCTGCCAGACAAGGAGATTGTGGACTAGTATTTACGAACTCTCGAGTTGGGAACTCGGGGAGTGGAGTAAGGAAAGGAAGGTGTCCTTGTAGCCGAACCACTATAAATTCTTGTGTCACGGTTCTATCTCTTCATACTCTACCTTTTACTTTACTTGTGCTTATTATTTATTTTTGATTACACAGATCAAATCAATATCACTAACTTCACATAAACTCGATTTATATAATTTTTGAAACTTAAATTTAAATCGGTAAAACAATTCAACCCCCCTTCTAGTTTTCCACAAAGTCGTTTAAAAGTCTCGTTGATATGCAAAATTTAACAAAGTTTGCAACAATAAGGTCCCATAGTTTTACATCAAAAGAAGATCATAGTTTTTAATACAAGTCAACGAGAAAAGTTCAATGCCATACATATCCGATGGAATGCAACCATGATGAGGAGACTCCATACACTTCATGATATCCTTACAATTTCAAAACTTGAGAAATACATGCTTAAAACGTCAACAATAATGTTGGTGAGTTCACAGGTTTAATTAAACATAAGTGTGGACCACAAGATTTTCAAGTGTATGACCATTATAACAAATACAATGCTTTAAAAAGTAATTACGATTGCGCTAAGCTCATGACACCGAAGCTACAACAAGATTTTCATGTGTATGCAAATCAATGCAAAGTAAGTTCCCGGTAGGTGTCTAACCTGAGACCACCTAGAGTTTCCCAAATGGTATACGTTCGTTTGACCAGTACGGTCAGTCAAGTAAGCGCTACTTACCCGGACGGGGATGTTAATTCCAATAGATCTATTTAAGACATTTGTGCTTACACAAAGTAATTAACGGTTCATGATAATGGGCGTTGTGGGTTAACGGTACTTAGGATAATCCGTAATTGTTTAAAAGCTACTTGCCTCCATAAGTAAAAACAAGCAATGTATCTCACCCCGAGTATTGCAAAATAGTTATAAAACAATTAAAAGCGTGGCTATAAACTTACCTTAAGCAAAGTAGTGATTCAAGAAAATAACCACAAGTACAAACGAGCAACGAGTAGCTACTCCCGATTAATAGACACAAAAGAGGAAAATTCGTCTTCCCTGAATTTCACTAAGACTAAACACAGCTATTAAACAAGAATCATTGTCAATATAAGTCCAAATGGTTTAAAGCTTTTATAACTTTACAACTTTTTGAACTTTTCACTCCCCAAGAATAAATAAATGATTAAGATGTGTGCACTCCTTTCAACTTGAACCATAGATCAATTTATCTCTATAGTAGAAATTCATCTAATCTTTACAATAACCCTTGTGAGCTTAAATGTTCGATAACATAGATAAACCTCACACAAAGTTTTCAAAAAGAGATTAGGAAACAAAACTTATAAATTGATTTGTAGAAAAGAAAAATTTAACCATTCTTTTTATTTTCCCTATACTAATATAATTATTTATTTTTTTCAATAGGAATGTTGTCTTAGTTTCGAACCCCTACTTAGCCATTCACATCCGAATAGGATATCGCAATTACACACTGTTGTTCTTAGTTCCAACCCCCACTATCCGCTGCTAACGTTTGTGGATATCGTGACAACAAACACCTTATTCCTACAAAGCCTAGAATCCAAAGTCCTTATTGCAAATCACCACCTAGGCCGCGTCCCCTAGTGATGAATGCCTACGAACCTTAATTCCACGAACATTTGTTTTAATCCTTAGTTGCGACCCCATTCCGAGTCTCACTCTCACATGGATACGCCAACGATTAAAACTATATATCGCTTTATTATTTCTATTTATTGCAATGCTTCATTGGCACAAGGAAAAATAATGCTTTATGCATTAAAATGATTTCATTGGCATTCTTGTTTAAATTTTAATATTTTTTGATGAATGGAAAATTTTCACTTAAGAAAATCACTTATAAATTGAACCAAAAATCTTACTACAAAATAAATGAATATTTTCAAAATGTAAGACTTTTCTAAATACATTGTTGACTTAGTTAAATTAAAAGAGCACAGTATGATTATGTGTGTTCAGCGCTTATGGGAGTAAAAAAGACACAAATCATTTATTTAAGCTTTAGGTTTTCCAAATAAACCTTGGCTTAAGCAATACACTTATATTTAACTACATCATCTCTTGTTCTTCACATTTTAAAATCCAATGCAATAGGATTTGTGAAAGCTTAGCCCCACAAAAGGTAGGTTAAAGAACTAGCTAGGGCATTTTCACCCGGTCAAGTCAAAATTAACTCCTATTTCTCACCAACGGATTACCAAAAAGTGGTGTTTTTCCCCAAACTAAGCTTCTATTGCAAGCAAAAATTTTAAAAATTTCCACTTTTTCACAAAAAGGTAAATTCAAAAAGGTTCAAACAAGGTTGCTAGAAAGTGCAAAGTCAAAATCGACTAAGATAACCTTTCTACCCCAAACTAAAATAAACCTTGTCCTCAATGTTAAAAATGATAGGGTCAAAGGAATCTTAAACAACATACTAAGGGCACAATGCCAAAAAATAGATGTTAGATCGATAAAGACAAGGATATGAGATTTCCCACTTTATGAAGAGAAGATTAGAGACCATCAATGGAAATTGTGGGCATTGCTTTGTTCTTCCACAATTTTGAACCATGAATCTTCCAAAATCCGGAAAACCTAGACAAACAAACACAAACAACCAACAAGAACGAAAGAGAACAAGCTTCCTCTCATTATTTTCATTGTTAGCTCAAAAAACGACTTAAAACGGCTTAGTTTTTGTTAACTGAGTACAAGCTATACTCGACCCCGAATTGATTTGTCCTTGGGGAAGCAAAATGAAAGTGAAAGTGTCATGGAGTGTAAAAATGAGGATGAAGAACACCCGTTAAACGGATATTTCCCCAAACTAAAGATGAATATGGATGAGGTTGGGTCGGTGGGAAAAAAAAGTATCAAGATTAATAAAGAACTCTCCTTTCAAGCTCAACCATCAAAAATACCCTTTAAAGCTTTATCTTCACACCCTCACGTGGAGTAAGAATTCGGGTAAGAAACCTCGGATAGTGACAATGGTAAGAATGTTCGTAATTGAAAATTTAAATCATTGTTTTTTCCATCCATTATTAAGCAAAACATCATTTCCACCTCCTCCCGGTCCAATAGGTTTCATCATCATTAGAAAGATTTAAAACAATTTATCGACCCAAATATGGAAAGAAAATTCCCTTCAACTTGGAAATATTTTCCCCAAACGTCTGTGAGTCATTAAACTGACCTCTATCTGGCTCAACCTCGAATGGGTAAAATATCGACCCTCGAGGAAGAGGGAAAGAGAACATCGTCAGTGTTCTCAAGAAGGAGAACGTCCCCTTCCGAGTCATCATCGGTATCAATTCCCGGAGGAATCATATCACAAGATATATCAATCTCCTCCTTATTATCTTGAAAATCATTTTCAACATTAGAAACATCCGGAGGGAGAGGGTTTTCATTAAGCAAATCATCAAAAAACTTTAAATCTCCCTCCGTTTCACAAGTATCATTAATTTTCTCTTTTATTTTGAAATAAAGCTCATTTAGAAAGACATCTTTCTCCAAAGTAATGATATTCCCTCATTGAGTTCAAAATCAAAAGTGATTTGAAAAACATTTAAATGTATCAAATTTATTTTCCACTTTCGACTTGACTAGTCCATATCTTTAGAATTTTTCGTTTTGTTCAAAAAGAACATTTTTAAAACCCTTGAAAATTTTAGATTCCATTCAATTTCTTCCTTTATAGAAATCTCACATTCCTTGCATCGTGGACTCTCTTGGGATAGGATTAGAATCTCAAACACTAGACTTTTTTATTTTCCGTCTGACTCCAGTTGAATGAGTAGTGTTGATTTGCTCATCAATCAATTAAAAAGGAATCCTTAATGGGCAAATCGTCAATGTTTCGGAATTGAATTCTTTTCAATCTTAAGCTCATTTAGAAAATCTTCAATTACCCATGAGAAAGATCTGTTAGCACTCTCTTGGATATGAGAAGGGAATCCGAACACTAGATTCGAATGAATCTTGAAATGTGTCAAAATGCAACTTCTCCCCATTTTTAAAGAGTTAACGGATTCTAAAATCGGGACATCGGGTGTAATCGGATTTGGTTGACAAACATTCATTCTTGAAACAAAAGATTCACTTAAAGATTTGTCAATTATTTTCTCGGGTAAACCGGTTTCTTTTGAAATACGTCATTAATGGAAGATATCCTCTCTATTACCATTGACCATCATAGAAATATCTAGGGTCTCTTCCTTAAGGGAATTCTGTGTAATAGGAGTATCAAATTCTCTTAATTCCAATTGTCCCCAAATTATCCCAATGGAAGTGTTATCATAAATGGAAGTAGGACACTAAAAAATCTTTCCCAATTCATCAAAAGTTTTTTTATAGTCCCTCATTGTAAAAACCAAACAGGAATAACGTCTAGCTCTCTGGGGTTGGGATAGGATACTTAACACTAGATTCCCTCCCGTGAATCTTTTTGTGTTTAAGATGCTCAACCCCATTTTTAGAGAACTAACGAGATTCCTGCGGGAATTCTTTGCATTTTCTTCTAAAGAAATTTGTACTTACAAAACACTTTTAAATTCTTTTAATGATGGAATCAATGCGAGATCGCCTCGAGCTAGTAGGAAGCTGTAGAAAGAGAATTTCGATTTTTAAACATTCTTTCTTTTTACGTTCGGCTTCTAACTCCTCGGCCTCTTTTTCTTTAGCGATTCGCTCTCTCTCTTCTCTTTGCTTTTTAATCACACTATCACAAAGTTCTTTAAATGTATCAAGAAATTCTTGATACATTTATTCTTATGTGCCTTTCAACTCTTCTTCAAATTCATTATTTTGTAGATTGAAACATTCGTGATCCATATGATACCCTCCACATGTCTCACAAATGGGATAACCGTTTTCGCACCACAATTGAGTACAACAATAGTCTTCGTGAGAACCACGGCAATACGAACACAAAGCAACACACGAATTATCTTGTAAATCATATGGTGTATTACCCTCACCATCATGACAAGAATAATCCGAAAAGTGTGGAGGTGTGGTATAAAGATTAGGAGAATAATTGTTAGCACTTGAATAAGTACTACAATTGAAGCAATCTCCATTAACAAGGTTTGAACCACACCTCGCACAAGTCGAACACGGGCAATGCGGGAATTCGTTTGTCCTTCCGCATTGAAAACAAGGATAAAACCCGTATGTCGACATAATAAAGAATCAAAATATAGAGGGGTTGAGAAGAAGAATTATTAGAATAAGAGGATAACGAAGAATATTTTTGGATTTTATGATTTTTTTTTAATTTTTTTTAATTTTTATTTATTAAAGGCTTAAAATTCTAAGAATGGAAAAATAATCGAGAAAGAACTCAACCAAAAGATCTACTCACGTCACAGTAGCTCTCTAACCAACTAACTCACAAAGAAGAGCGGAGAAAAGGGTAAGAGCGCGGCTCTTTTAGAATAACCCTTTGTCCCTTGAGGCGATCCGAAGACCCGGCCTGCCTACTCTCTTTAATGAATAAGCCAACTAGAGGTGAGCCGTACCTGGCGAGTGTCAAAAATGGGAGTGTTTTGATCTTTTGTTGCGATGATATTATGATAATACTCTATTAAGAGTATTATATTATTGTTGATTCTTTTTTAAAGGAAAGTTTTTTATGTTTTCAATTGCTTCTTATTATTTAACTTTTATTTATAGTAAAAAGAAAAGAAAATATATTTTTTACTTTTTATAGTTTTTGAAAACTTTTTTTTATATGTTTGATTATATAACAAGAATGTAACTTTCCCGGTGGAAAGGATCTTCTCGACTTTACTTCAACGAATATCCTCAAAAATCGTTCACGTCTTCCCCGGCAACGGCGCCAAAATTTGGTGTAGTCAATAAGCACTAGTCAAATTTATATATATATAGTATTAATCCCGTGAAAATTCTTTCCAAATTACTTTTCAAACAAAGAATTAAACATGATAAAATCTCACTAAGAAAACACAATACCGTAATTTTTTAACCGGGAAGTATTTCTTCTCGTGTCGTTTCCCAAACGAAGTCGTGAATTGAGATTCGTGAATAATTCGGATCCGAGTCAAGAATTGATAAAGGACTTTTGAATTTTGAATTACACTACAAATTTAATAGCATAATTAAACTATAGAAACAATTAAATAATTAAAAACGTTTAACTAATACGAAAAATTAACAAACGTGAACTAAAAATGTGAGCTAAAACGAGAATTTAAAATCTAAAGCACTCATAACAAATAATACCTAAAATCAAAATTTAAAAGAAATTTTTTAGAAAAAGAATAGAATTTTTTAACTATTTTTGAATTTTATATGAATTTTTAAAGAAAAATGAATTACTAAAAATAAACTTTTTGTAAAAATTATCACTAAAATTTTATTTTTATTTTTCAAAAATACTAAAATGAAAAAGAAAATTTTTACAAAAAGAATTAAAATTTTTCAACTATTTTTCTATTTTCTATGATTTTTTAAAGAAAAAGAAATTACTAAAAAACTATTTTAATTCCTAGAAAATACAAATTTAACTGGAAAAATAAAGAAAAATGTTTTTTATCTACTAAAAAGGTGCAGAAAACTAATGGAACAAAAATGCCCAAATTTTATAAACCAATTGAACCCTAATTTTGCCAATTAAAAACTAAAACCTAATTTTATTAAACTAAAATTAAAAATATTAAATCTACTTTATTATTCCTAAAAGACTAGGGTAGAAAGTGTAAAGAAAGAAAGAAAAGGGTAAGCGGGATAACTAATGGAAATTTACACACTAATGAAAACGGGTAACCTTAGACAATTAAGAAAGTACAAATTAAACCCTACGATTTGGCTTATTTTTGGCTTATTTAAAAATTGAGAATTAGCAAAAACTTAAAACTACAAAGTTGTACTTGGACTTTAACACTACAACTTTAATAAAAGCACCTTGAACTTTTATCCACTAAATAAGCTAAAAAATAAGCATTTTCCACTGAGTTACAGTAACTATAGTTTTCCTAGCTTTTTCAAACTTTGGCTTATATCTAGCTTATTACTAAATGAAAATTAAAACCAAAAGTTGCTAAATGAAGCTTGTGATGTGTACATAGAGTCTTAAAAAGAAATAGGCTACAAGCAGAACTAGATAAATGAGAAATTTGATCTTGAATAACTGAAATTTTAAGCTAATTACTCAAATTAATCTAATTTTTAATAAGTTATCTTGCTTAAAACTAAATCTTGGAAACTGAAATTTCTCAAATAAGCTATCCTATGGTTATTGAACTAACATAGATAAAAGGAAACTTGAAATGACAACTAGAAATAAGAATTCAAAAAGAAAATAAGCTGGAACTCTAAGGTACTGCTATACTACTTTTGCAGGAAAAATTAAGCTAATCTAAAGCTTGGAAATGAAACTTAAAAGATTATATATAATAAGCTAATGGAGTACTAATGAAATGCTAAAAAACCAATTCTAACTCCTAACTTTAAAAGCTAAAAAGACAGCTTAAAAATGATAAGCAACAACAGTAGCTTAAAAAAAACCAGTAAGTAAACTGTTGATTGCAGATCTACTTGGAAAATTTCTTTATTGCAGGCTAAAATCTTTAAGTAGAGAACTTCATAAACTCCACCACTTAGTGCTACTAAACCTACATTAACCAGTATTGAACCCTAGAATGCTAACAATCACTAAAATCTAAAAACACTTAAACTCTTAACCTGCCCTGGTGCTAGCAAAGGTATTTTAAGCCTTAAATCTTGACAATCTACAAACTAACTTTCAAAACTTGTTTAAAACTTGTTTACTTTGAAATTCTAAACTATGCAAAGTGAATTGACAGAATTATATTGACTTTAGAAGTCAAAAACATCCCCTCCCCCACGCTTCCCGCTTCCCCCCCGCTTTATCCAAACACTACTTTAACTAATTCTGTCTAAAATGAATTCTAATTAAAACCTATTTTAAAACTAAAACTGACAAAACCTTATATCTACTCAATCTAAAACTCACCTACTTAAACTACTTAAGCACTAAAACCTAAAGCTTATTAAGAGAATTAAGCTAGTTTATCAGCTAGCTTATCTAAACTTTGACAGAATCCTAAAGGCTAAACGAGAACTTAATGTATTGCAAGCTACAATCAATAAAATAGTTTGAATATCTAAACTATCTAAACAACTTTTAACAGGTTTAAGCACACAAAAAGGATAAAGAAATAAGCTACTTGATTAAGCTAAATGTATGCTAAAATGAAATATAAGAGTGTGAAACCTGAGATTTATGTAGTCTCAGAACTAGCCACTCTTGTTGAGTGAGTGGCTTTCAAGTCAAAACCTATATGGCTACCTAGCCTCTAAACCATTAAGCTTTAAGCTTAATAAGCTGAATTAAGCTTATTCTTCCTCAATGCTTCCAATATGACTCAAACTGAACTCAAATGACCATATTTGAACAATATTAAACAAACTCAGTAGTTAAAAAAACTTTTAGCAAAATTAGAACAATTTAGAACAAGAGAAATCAAAATAAGCTAAATTGAGCTTATTTGACCAAAGTTTGACTTTTTTCAAAAATGTATGACTTTGAAGAAAACTGAATAGGAAAGCTTGTAAAAATGAAAAGAGCTTATGAGAAGCTTAATCAACAGAAATGAAACTAATATGAGAGCTTTGAATTATAAAGGAGAAAGTTTGACTTTATTTGACTTTTAACGGAAATTCAATTACAAGGAATTTTAAAGACAAGGAAAGTAAATGATTGAAAGTAAAGTAAACTGGTTCTATCACTCTCTAAAAGCTTGAGAAATGGGAACAACTAAAAAAATAGCTATGCTATCCTATTTATAAGCTGAGAGTGAGCTGAGGAAGAGGCTTTGACTTCTGAGTTAACCCATCTTGTCCGTTAGATCTTGATAACTGTTTTTGGACTTATCACAGCCGTGATGCATTTGTTACGTGGCCTGGCTAATCATTGATGAGCTCCACCTTGGACCTTTTAACAGAGTTTGAACCGAATACTAGTTGCCAACGTTGGATTTGTGAGGTGAAAGGGACTTAATACGAGTTAATAGTTAAGTAAGAGGTGGGAGTGAAAAGAGGAGTGTTACGTGGTAGTGAGGTGCAAGGGTAAAGGTGAAGATGATGCATCAGTGTTTGGGGTTTATTGTGGGCGGGAGAGAAAAACAGGGTTTGAACACCGTTTGACTTATCTTTAACAGTTTTGATAGTCGGCACATCTGTGCCAGCATCCACATGATAAGGAAGTATCGCATCTCTTTGCCTTCTCTCTTTCAAATCTTTGAAAGTTTGGGCAGAATCAGTCCTTGTGTTTCCTTTCTCCTTTATGTATGTAAAAGACACTTTGAAAATTAACAACACTGGCCCTTGTAGTTCTATCATCCTTTTGTCCCTCTTACTAACCACTTTCCTAACTTGTCATCATTGTCCTTGACTTCAAAACATCCAAAAGAAACCTTGAACTTTTGAAAACTTGTCATTATAAATCCTTTAACTTCAAAGGAAACTGCAGAGGTTGGAGCTAGTTCATACAGAAGGCTATGGCCCTACATTTATTGCATCAATCTAAGGATCCCGCTACTATGATATCATTATCGAAGACTGCACCAGGAGTTGCTGTAGGTATAATGAAAACCTTCAGGTAAAGTGTTTAAAGTTTGATAATGGTGGAGAGAAGAGTAGCTGATTAATTAAGTTTTATGTCGAAAATAGGATTGTGATGCTTAAAATGATCCCGGAAACACCTCTACAGTTTGGTGTTGCTAAAAGATTAAGCCGAACATTCAGAGCAGAGAGCACGAGGCTTCGTGCAGAGGCTTCGAAGATGTTATGTGCAGTTAGTACGGCCTACTTAATCTATCGCATAGCCTACGTTCCGATAGGGTTGCGTATTCTAAAGGAGGAAAGGCGAGGGAAGGATACTAGTCTCGCACACTTAAAGGTATTTGGTTGTGACTCATTTTCTAAAGTGAAAGATGTTTGCGAAGAAGCTATGAATGTACATTCATAGGCAGCGGCTCAGATGAAATGCGGTACAGCTTTCGGGATACGAAGAGTCACCAGGTTATCCGAAGCAGAGATATTACATTTATGGACTCAATTTATGGAGCCAAGTCTGCGACATATTCAAGTAGCTTAACGAAGCCAATACAGAAGAGTCAAGTGGTGTTAGTAGACATTCCAGAGAACCTTGCAAAGAATGATAGCATAGTTGCAGAGCATGGTTTGAGTTCAAAAATCACTCAGAGCCCAGGTGGGAGCTCGGATACAAGTGAGGGGTTCGAAAATAGTAGGAGCTTCGAGGATAGTGGAAGATCAGATGAAGAAGACTCTGAAGACAAAGCATCCTCCAAGGAAGGAGGCTTTGAGACTCCATAGGTACGAAGATCCACCAGAGAGTCCAGGGCTCCAGTAAGGTACTCTCCATTAGCAAACTATTTGCTACTGACAAAGAAAGGTGAACTAGTCTTATTCAGAAGCCTTGAGTAGCAAAGAATCTGTACAGTGGAAGAAGGTTATTAATGAAGAGATGGTTTCACTTGAAAAGAACCAGACGTGTTCCTTAGTCAGATTACCAGCAGGAAAGAAGGCATCACAAAGCTTGTAGATGTTCAGGGTTAAAGAAGAGCAGGATGGAAAGAAAAGGTACAAAGCTAGATTGGTAGTTAAGGATTTCCAACAGAAACGGGGGGTAGACTACAATGAGATCTTCTCTCCAGTTGTGAAGATGACTACAATCAGGTTAGTCTTAAGTATTGTAGATGCATGAGCCTTCTTATGTGGGAGCCTTGAATGATACATCTACACAACACAAATGCGAGGGTTTTCAGCTAGCTGGGCAGGAAGAAAACCTAGAGTGCAAGTTGAAGAAAAGTTTATACGGATTAAAGCAAGCACCGAGACAATGATATTTGAAATTTGGCAGTTTTATATAGAGGGAAGGGTATAAGAGATGTGCTATGGACCATTGTTGCTACTTAAAAAAAGGTTGGTTCGTCCTCCATTATATTACTGTTATTGGTTGATGACATGTTGGTTGCAAGCTTCGACATGGCAGAATTCAACAAGCCTAAGTGGTAGTTACCTTTAGTGTTCGAGATGAATGATAGATGCTCTGAGAAGCAGGTGTTTGGTTATGTGCTTACAGTTGATGTAACAACAGTCGAGTGAAAGTCTAGACTACAGAAGAGTATCATTATGTTAACTATAGAAGTCTAGTTTGATATAGTTGAAGAATTCTCTTAAGAAGTTAGACTGAGCTCAAGCAGAAAGTATTTAATACTGTGACAGATATACTAAGAGTTTGATTCATCTTGTGAAGAATCTAAAGGTTTGCAGTTGGGCAAATCTTGTTCGGATATTGATAAGTGAAGGGTCCTTATCTTTGTTGAAGATTCTTGGAACGAAAATCCTTGCAGAGATGTTCACCAGGTTGGTGATGAAAGAGAAGTTGAAGTTCTGCGCAGCTTCAACTGGCCTCCGAGTGAATTAATAACGGAGGATGGTGTCTTACCAGAGAGAGGTTATTCCTAGTTTTGATGTTAGTTCATGTTACCTTGTATCGAAAGTCTCCTAGCCCTGTGTTTGGTTAGTGTAGTGTGTTCCCTATGTTTGGCGGTACAGAAAGGTTAGAGCAGTAGCATTATTTAAGGGAAGGTTATTCCCAGTTTAATGATGTTAGTTCAGGATACCTTATATCGAAAGTCTCCTAGCCCTGCATTTGGTTGGTGCAGCGTGTTTCGTATGTTCGGCTGTACAAAAATGTTAGAGCATTAGCATTGTTAAAGGGAAGGTGGTTCGAAGTTTATAGAGATTACTTGATACGGAGAGCAGTGAAGTGATTAGCCTCAAAGTGGGAGATTGTTGAGTTGTGAAGACTGATATAGGCCCCGATGTGTGTGGCGCAGGTGGCGCAACCCCAAGTTAATCCAGATTCAACGATAAGTCAGGTAGAGCAGGTCACGCCATTTAGGTAGAGTGGGAAAGGTGGTCCAGCGACTCTAGAACATGTTGCGTCTTGTATCATTGGAAGGGAGGCCTATTGTAGTACTGGGTTTGAGGGGAGGATTGTTGGGTGCAAACCCAATCTTAATTGGTAGAATAAGTAAACTAAAGATGAGTCTCACTCTTATAAATACCCCTCTCATTGTAATTGTAAACTTAGATATAGGTGTGTGTGTGTGTATCATACCCCGTACAGTTTAGCATGGGTCGTGCAGTTGGCACGATCGTGCAGTTTGGCAAGAGCATAAGCAGTTTAGCTCAGAGCTTAATAATATCTCTCTAGATTGATCCTGTGGACTGCCACGACTATCCTAGTCGTGGATACCATGTTATATCTTGTGTCGACTTACATTCTGTAATTTATCTTCCATAAGCCTTGTTTGTATTCTTTGTTTGTTCGAGCGGTGTGTGCAGGAGCTATATACCGTACACAGGTCTGTATAGAGGTGTGTACAGGTATGATATACCCTAACAAGACCCTATTCAGGCTTTCCATGGGCTGAAACAAAACAATTAATGGGCTTTAATCTCATAACTTAGGCCAATTAGATTAGGTAATTCCTGTAAACTATAATAATCCTATACAAGGTTCAAGAATAACAAATGTCCATCACTTTACTAAAAATTAAGGCTAATACCGAATCCCTTAGATAACACTGGCCGGATCCCTTTTATAAGGGATCCGCCTGATCCAGTCAACAGTAGCAATTTTTGCCTATAAATAGCAAGTCATTTCTCATGTTTTCTTCGCCCCTTCCTCTTACATCTCTCTAACATTCTAATATCTCTCTCTAAATCTCAGATCAATCTTAGTTTCATTTCTTATCTTTTAGGTGATTCTCTTATTAGAAGAAATTGCCAATATTGCATACGAGACGATCAAGCTCAAGTTTCCTTTTGTTAGTCTCCACCATCATATCAAGATCATCTTGTTGATTCTTGTACATCATTTATTCATTGTACTTTCATACTTCATCCTTGTAAAAATAGTTGGTAGCATTGGGTTGGTTCTACCTTTGTTAGATACAGTTATTTAGCTTTGTACTAGAAAAATTGTAAGCGACGTAAGGTTGGTTCTACCTTTGTTAGTACCCGGTATCTAGCTTTGTACTGAAAAAAGTGTAAGCGATGTTGTGAGGCTTCTCTGCCAGACAAGGAGATTGTGGACTAGTATTTACGAACTCTCGAGTTGGGAACTCGGGGAGTGGAGTAAGGAAAGGAAGGTGTCCTTGTAGCCGAACCACTATAAATTCTTGTATCACGGTTCTATCTCTTCATACTCTACCTTTTACTTTACTTGTGCTTATTATTTATTTTTGATTACACAGATCAAATCAATATCACTAACTTCACATAAACTCGATTTATATAATTTTTGAAACTTAAATTTAAATCGGTAAAACAATTCAACCCCCCTTCTAGTTTTCCACAAAGTAGTTTAAAAGTCTCGTTGATATGCAAAATTTAACAAAGTTTGCAACAATAAGGTCCCATAGTTTTACATCAAAAGAAGATCATAGTTTTTAATACAAGTCAACGAGAAAAGTTTAATGCAATACATATCCGATGGAATGCAACCATGATGAGGAGACTCCATACACTTCATGATATCCTTACAATTTCAAAACTTGAGAAATACATGCTTAAAACGTCAACAATAATGTTGGTGAGTTCACAGGTTTAATTAAACATAAGTGTGGACCACATGTTTTCAAGTGTATGACCATTATAACAAATACAATGCTTTAAAAAGTAATTACGATTGCGCTAAGCTCATGACACCGAAGCTACAACAAGATTTTCATGTGTATGTAAATCAATGCAAAGTAAGTTCCCGGTAGGTGTCTAACCTAAGACCACCTAGAGTTTCCCAAATGGTATACGTTCGTTTGACCAGTACGGTCAGTCAAGTAAGCGCTACTTACCCGGACGGGGATGTTAATTCCAATAGATCTATTTAAGACATTTGTGCTTACACAAAGTAATTAACGGTTCATGATAATGGGCGTTGTGGGTTAACGGTACTTAGGATAATCCGTAATTGTTTAAAAGCTACTTGCCTCCATAAGTAAAAACAAGCAATGTATCTCACCCCGAGTATTGCAAAATAGTTATAAAACAATTAAAAGCGTGGCTATAAACTCACCTTAAGCAAAGTAGTGATTCAAGAAAATAACCACAAGTACAAACGAGCAACGAGTCCTAACCGCGTCCTAATTAAATAACGAGGCGCTTTAGGCGTATGAAATGAAGTGAAATAATATATATGCGTTTTTATAAACTTCGTATCACCCAAACATGTTTGTGTTTAAGTTTTACAAGTCAAAATATGATTTACGCAAAAGTTCTATAATTATTTTAGAGTTTCTAACACTTTTAAAAAATGGTTTTTGCTCAACTTTAGAGGGATCACTCGACTCTTACCCTTTTCACCTAATTCCAACTCGTATATTTAGTATCCTAGGAGGACTTCCTAAAGTTCAACTACCACTTTCCATTATTCGAACCCTAAGGCACCCTAAAGTAGCTAGGTTAGATTTATTTCAAAATATGAGTTTCAACACTTTTTATAAACTGATTTTTACCTAACTTCACAAGGTCGTAACTCAGTCATTACTTATCCATTTGACATAAATATGGGTTTTCTGGAAAGTACTCTGTGAGAACTATCTAAAGTTCCTACTGTCACTTTTCATGAATCGGACTCTTAAGCACTTAAAAATAGCCCTAAAGTAGCTAGGTCAGCCATTTTTTGTTACTTAAAACAGAGTGCAGTTTTTCAGAAATGGTTTTTATCCATTTTCAAATGGCCGTAACTTCTTCGTTATTTGTCTATTTCTAGTGATTCAAGCGGTCACGTTTAGCTTGCTATGTCTACTACACATTTCCCACTTTTACAGTTCCCAAATCTAAATCTAAAGTACTCAAAAATAGCTCACAAAATGCTCACTCATCAACATTTATTTCCAGATTTTCATGTTGTTTAACTATTTAAAATACATGACACCACCATGGGTTCAAATATTTGAACAAGACAAACTCAAAACATTATATATAAGTGTAGTAATAAAAGTTTTAACAACAAACTTATCTAAAGTGATAAATCAAATATAAAGAACACAACATCAAGAACTTTGTCACTTTTCTTTTTAAAACAAGGTTTTTATACACAAACAAGTATGGTGATATAAATAGATGCAAGAATGGTATATGTAAAAAAATGAAATAAGTTGTAGATGATGCTTACTAGAGATTTGAGAGGAGATGTTCTTAGATCTACACACTAATAACCTAAATACTTGCCAAAACCAACTTAAGATCTATTAACCCTAACTTTTATTTCAAACCTTAGCTTTTACCCAAGATCTCTTCCACCTTTCTTCTTGTAAATACCTTAAACAACCTTGGAAACCCTAGATCTAAACACCTTTTAACACTTTCTTCTTGGAAAATACTTGAACAAAAGATGAAAGAAACCCTAGATCTAGTTTGGTTTTTGGTTCATGGGTTTTGGGAGAGAGGAAGAGAGGATGTGTGTGTTTTGGTGAGTGAATAATGAAACCCTAGATCTAGTTATGTATAAGTGTGTGGTTTGTGAATGTATAATGAACCTAGTCCCATTTCTCAAGTAAAAACCAAAGTGTCATAAAGATAGGGGCATGAGCTTGGATGTCATTGTCTTGGTTCTTATGGCATGTGATGGTGGATAGTGATGTTTCATAGTCAAAAGATGTTCTTGGTGGTATCCCTATGTGAGCCTAAAATTTGAGACAATGGGGGCAGCGGGAAATGAAATTCAAAATTTGAATGTATAAATGTAAGTAAAATTTAGGGTATAATGGAAAGGTGGTGAATTTGTTACGTATTGCATGCATGCATGAAGTTAAATGCAAGACTTAGACGATTTACGTAAAAATTATAAAACTAAATGCATGTAACTCATGTAATATGTTTATGATGCTCATAACCTACTTGTTATGTGTAGAATAAACTTAGTCTAAAGTCGGTGTGCGTTCAAAGACGTTTTTCATTGCACGCGGGATAGTTTTCCGGTTTTAGGTCAAATTGAGTACGTAAACGTTTAAAGTAAAAATATTGCAAGTTAATAATTAAATATTAACCTGAAAAAATGTCGGTTGTCACAGCGTAACCTTTTTCTTTTCTTCGATTTAGCTTCCCATTTGCGTAGCTCTTGATCGTGGGTCTTTATTCTTCAATCCAACTTGACTTTATCTTTATCTTGGGACTGAGAAGCTTCGTATTGTTGACTCTTTTGTTCTTGATGGGCTTCCCTAGCTTGATCTTGATGCGGGATTCTTCATACTTGTATAAAACTTCTTTTATTCGTAATTTCTTCATTTTTTTTCTTCCTTTTCCTGTATTTGGCTATATATAGACTTGTATGCACACTTTGGTACGATTAAGTAACAAAAGCTTATAAAATAACCAAATAACATATACAAAAGTACGGATAACGCGACTAAAAACATGTACAATTTGAGCGTTATCAGGGTACTAAAATAGGTCAGTTTATGGCCTTCGATCGTGATGCCTCTATGGTAAAGGTTAGCTACTTCCACTTTAGTTTTATAATCAAAACCTATATTGAATTTTGAGTTTTATTTGAACTTTGTAAATAAGAATAGATTACAATAATAAGAGAGGGCACATATGTTAATGACTGCTTAGAATAGAGGAAAGCATTATAAGTCATTGTAATTGTTTGTTTCATTTGTCACTAAACATTGCAAGCACAACCAAAATCTGGAAAACAAAAAGAAAGCTAAATATATCTATGAAAGAGTGAAGCATTTACATCACACAATCCTTAATCAGGTGCACATACTGCGGCATCATAATAAAGAACATTCTTATGATTCATCAAGCCATTGGTCTGGTATAGGAGGTATGTTAAACTGGAGGTGCAGCAGTTGCTCAGCCGCGTATGAGGCACACCAGTTGACATCATCACATTGTTATGGAGGTCATAACGTCTCACACGGGACCCACAACATGATTCCGGACATGGGTGGCATGGGGCATTTCAGTGGTGGACAACACAGAAACTACAGTGGTGGTATTTTTGAGGTGGGTAAACCATGACAAGTTTGGAAAGCACAAGGGCACGCCCTCCATGTTTAAAAAATGGAAGCAAATGGTGTTGTGCAATATAGTTCTTTGTATGTTCTCTTTTAACTTTCCAAATACCGTGTTTCATAGCCTAAAGCAAGAGTTGTATGGACGATATCGGAATTGGTTAATGGTTGGTGAGGTTTGTGAAACATTAAATTGGAGTTAATGTTAAAGTAAGATTGCGCTTTGATATATGATTGTTGTGGTTTGATAAAAATATTGAATATCAGTGTATGATTGTTGGTGTTCGATAAAGATATTTTTATGATAAAAAGGTTTGATGCAAAACGCGTTGCAGTGAAACGCGAATAGCAAAACCTCATTTTAAACAAGCAACATTGGGTTATCATTATCATTCTTTTTTCCATTCTTTCATTTCAACCGAGTGCCTCCTGACTTTAAAAATGCAAAGAAAAAACGCTCTGTTCCCGAGTTTAATTTGGGAGAGAAAGGAAAAGATCTGGGAAGATAACCAAAAAAAATTATGTTCCTAAGATTTTTTTTGGAAAGAAGAGGAAAACAAAGAATAGTAAATTACTTCAAAATTTCACTCCTAATGTTCTTCTCAATTTAAGATGATTTGAAAAGAAAGCAAGGAAGAGTGTGCTTGCGACATTTTCTTATATTTACCTTGACGGGGTACCCGCGCGTTGCAGCGGCGGGTACCATGTAATCAAAACTTTTAGCGTACAATAGTTTATGATCACATGTTTTTCACTTTAAGCTTGGCGAGAATCTTAAGGAATAACTTTATCGCATACAATTTTATATTAAAATGTCAAGTACATGTGCATTACGATGGAATGATGATACGAAAATGGTAGCCAATAGTATTACGAGGTTATAATGATTGACGGTAAAAGGTACTTGTTAATTAGTAGTTGTTGTGTCATATTCGTCACAATATTATGCAACGTGTAAACATAGAGAATCTTCATACTTTATAAATCACCTGAAAATTTTCGTACTTTAAGATGTATGATTCTTTTTAATCGAACTTTTTAGCGAAATAATTAGGATTTCACTAAACTATTACTAAAATACATACATAGACGATAAACGTTTTTTGAATATGCGATTTTCAAAATTTTAAATGTTTATAACCAAACAAAAATTTTGCATTAAACTTACATTAATGAATGCTTTAAATAATTGTGTGTAAAACAATTATTGTTTATAGCATTAGTCATTTGAACATATTGCATATTAATTTGTATTATTTAAAAACTTCAAATTTTCATTTAATGCATGTTGCTTACCAATTGAAACTGAAATATATAATTGTTAAAGTTTTTGTGTTTTAAAGGCTTGTACAATATACTTGTAAAGTTGTACTACTTGAATTTTGGTATTGGACACATTTTATAACCGACGTGCTATATTAGTTTGTACAATATGCATATAAACATGTATTACTTAAATAACTAATAGGAGAGAGATACTAATCTCTTTTGTATGTAGTATAGATATAGATTATTTATTTTTTTCACTCTTCTTGGACACAAAAAGGTTATTTCTTGTTTCCTTAGAACACAAAAAAATATTCCTTTCTTCTTCAGTCCACTCCCCCACCTTCCCATAGTCTTCTTAGACACAAAAAAAGTTATTTCTTGTTTCCTTAGCTCTGAAACACAAAAAATATTCCTTTCTTCTTTAGTCCACTCCCCACCTTCCCATAGTCTTTTTTCCTCTCATTAAACTCAGGAACAGGAACAGAGTGTTAGGTTTTCACTCCCAACACAAACCTGTTCTCTAGTTTTATTTTAAGGAGTGGAAGGGCATATGATGGGAAGAGGAGAGGAAGAGATGATATAATGAAGAAAGTTATTACTCTAATTTGTGTTCTTGAGTATATGCTTTTAATGACTAAGGAACGGAAAAGGATGTTAAAAAAATTACCATCATGCTCATATAACTATAAAAGATACACAATAGCAAATAACCACACATGAGTCAAGATCGGATGATTTAGTCTGAAATGTTATTAAATGGTGATTTGATTACAAACTGTTATCACTAAAAATGGAAAATACGAGTGCTTTCATGCTCCACAATCAACTTGCGTTTATCTTTAAGTTGACGTAGCACGCTATGTGCATACATATATTGAATCGAATTTAACATGCAAATGAAATGCACAATATACTGCAATCCATTTATGTTTTTCGACAAACACTATATTTATCCTCAAGCACGTCAAATCTTATTTGAAAACTGTTATAAAATTTAAAGATATAATCAAACCCACCAATGATGTTTTCAAAATAAAATAAAAGCTATAACAAAAAAAATATTAAAAAATACACGCAAATATCAGAACCTAAGTTCACGTGAATTGAGATCATATAGAGATGGTATTAAATATTAATTGTGACATGTGAGATGAGAAGTTGAGAGAGAGTCGTCTATTTGATACCGAAAGAGAAAGACGTGTATTAAACTTTTTAGGGTATATTTGTTATTTAAACTAGGCTCATTATGTTAATTGTCCACTTCCCCTCCTATCCGCCTATTTTTAGGAGGAATGTATCTTCTCGTAAAATGCCATGTAGTTTCCCTCCTAAACCATCCACATCCTTTCCCCTTCGATTTTAAAAAATATTGAGAACACAAAACTTTCTTATTTCCCTTCCTAACCCTTTCCTTTCCTTCATAAATAAAACTCGAGAACAGAGCATTGGTCTGGTATATGAGGTATGCTAAACTGGAGGTGCAGCAGCTGATGAGCCGCATATGGGGCACAACAGTTGACATCATCACATTGTCATGGAGGTCATAATGTCTCACACGGGGACCACAACATGATTCCAGGCATGGGTGGCATGAGGCATTTTAGTAGTGGCCAACATGGTGGTAATTTTGAGGTGGGTAAACCATGGCAAGTTTGGAAAAGCACAAGGGCAGACCCTCCATGTTTAAAAAATGGAAGCAAATGGTGTTGTGCAATATAGTTCTTTATATGTTCTCTATTAAAAACTTCCAAATATCATGTTTTCCATAGCCTAGAAAGCAAGAAGTGTATAGACGATATTGGGAATTGGTTAATGATGTGAGGCGTTTGTCATCATTAAATTGAGTTGATGTTAAAGTAAGATTGGAACTTTGATGAATGATTGAAAAAATACACGCAAATATCAGAACCTAAGTTCACGTGAATTGAGATCATATAGAGATGGTATTAAATATTAATTGTGACATGTGAGATGAGAAGTTGAGAGAGAGTCGTCTATTTGATACCGAAAGAGAAAGACGTGTATTAAACTTTTTAGGGTATATTTGTTATTTAAACTAGGCTCATTATGTTAATTGTCCACTTCCCCTCCTATCCGCCTATTTTTAGGAGGAATGTATCTTCTCGTAAAATGCCATGTAGTTTCCCTCCTAAACCATCCACATCCTTTCCCCTTCGATTTTAAAAAATATTGAGAACACAAAACTTTCTTATTTCCCTTCCTAACCCTTTCCTTTCCTTCATAAATAAAACTCGAGAACAGAGCATTGGTCTGGTATATGAGGTATGCTAAACTGGAGGTGCAGCAGCTGATGAGCCGCATATGGGCACACCAGTTGACATCATCACATTGTCATGGAGGTCATAATGTCTCACACGGGGACCACAACATGATTCCGGGCATGGGTGACATGAGGCATTTTAGTAGTGGCCAACATGGTGGTAATTTTGAGGTGGGTAAACCATGGCAAGTTTGGAAAGCACAAGGGCAGACCCTCCATGTTTAAAAAATGAAAGCAAATGGTGTTGTGCAATATAGTTCTTTATATGTTCTCTTTTAACTTTCCAAATATCATGTTTCATAGCCTAAAGCAAGAGTTGTATAGACGATATTGGAATTGGTTAATGGTTGGTGAGGTTTGTCAATCATTAAATTGGAGTTGATGTTAAAGTAAGATTGCACTTTGATGTATGATTGTTGTGGTTTGATAAAAATATTAAATATTAGTGTATGATTGTTGGTGTTCGATAAAGATATTTTTATGATAAAAACGTTCGATGCAAAACGTGTTGCAGCGAAACGCGAATAGCAAAACCTCATTTTAAACAAGCAACATTGGGTTATTATTATCATTCTTTTTTCCATTCTTTCATTTCAATCGAGCGCCTCCTGACTTTAAAAATGCAAAGAAAAAACGCTCTGCTCTCGAGTTTAATTTTGAAGAGAAAGGAAAAGATTTGGGAAGATAACAAAAAAAAAATTGTGTTCCTAAGATTTTTTTAGGAAAGAAGAAAACAAAAAATAGTAAATTACCTCAAAATTTCACTCCTAATCTTCTTACAATTTAAGTGAGTGTGCTTGGCATTTCTTATTTACTTAAAATTATTTATTTTTTCACTTTTTTGGAAAAAAAAAGTTATTTCTTGTTTACTTACTCTGAAAAAAAAAATATTCCTTTCTTAGTCTTCTTGGACACAAAAAAGTTATTTATTGTTTCCTTAGCTCTGGAACACAAAAAATATTCCTTTCTTCTTCAGTCCACTCCCCACCTTCTCATAGTCTTCTTTCCTCTCATTAAACTCAGGAACAGGAACAGAGTGTTACCAACACAAGCCTAAAATAAAAAAAATGGAAATAACATCACCAGGGTCACCGCCGCAAGTTCCTAATGATGTTATTAATTATATACTCTGTCTTACAGATGTAAGTGTCCTTCAAAGAATTGCATACAAGAGTAATTTCCTAGCAGGTTCGACCTTCAACAATGATTTTGTTAAAAGATTTACATCTAAGTCTGGTGGGTTCTTGGTTGTTCAAGACGGAGACTCAGATGAAGATAAAGATAATGGAACGGATTCTGACAATAGTGCGGATTTTGATGACGATGGCACTTGGGATTTTGATGACGATGGCACTAGAGATTTTGATGATGATGATTCTGCCGTTGCGGCCTGGGGATGCGTGGCTACTAGTCAAATGGAATTTGATGATGGTGCGCCCGAGATTAACGGAACAATAAAATGGTGTAAAATCTCAAAATTCGATCTTAATAAAGAGGTATTATATCTACACTTTATCATTCATCGTTATGAGCTTTTACATATCAAATGTACATACATATGTGCATACATCTATATCTATACTATATTATTACATTTTATTTTTAGAAAGTATTAAAAATTACTTTTAAACTTACTTGTTATGGAAATATAACGATATGTTATCTTGACTATACATCTCATTTAGAAAACCACATGTGTCAATTCTTAATTAAAAAACCACATTTATTTTAAATTAAAATATCTTTTTATCTATTTATTTTTTTATGATCTAATTTCATTATATTTTTTAAAATTTTGTGTGCTCTTTAATTCAACATCCATTTTCATATATTTTTATGAATTTTTAGTTTTTTTCATTTGTAGTGTCGTCGAAACCGTCGCTTTGCGCGAGTACCATGCTAGTATAGTTGATAGAGATAGATTACCCTAGCTAAAATTAAATTGGTTTAGTACTCAACTACTAATACATATTGTACATACTAATAATTAGTTACTAAATAATGGTTACAGGTAAGAGTTCTCGCGAGACTCAACTCAACCGTTTTCTGGGATCACAAACTTTTCACTCCTTTGTGTTGTGTTAGGGGTCTTGTGCTTCTAATTGATAACGACCGGGAATTAGATCAGGTGTGGATTTATAATCCACTCACCAGCGAAGCCTTGCAGGTTCCCGCTGCCATACGAACGCGTAACCGTTCTAATTGTTTTGGCACCTACTCCTTCGGACTTGCTGGAAAGGGACGAGAGCAACTTAAAGTTGTTAGATTTATGCATTCCGTGGCACAAGTGTATGTAGTTGGAACACAACAGTGGCATATCGTGGGTCCCATCTTACCTCACCATGAACCCGCCGAACCTGATGCTCTCTACCTAGATGGAAACATCTTTTACCTTACATTTAATGACGAGGACTATGGGTTGTTAAAATTTGACTTATTGAATGAAACCTTCCACTCTATCCCCTTCACAGGCATTGACGAGCAAAGTTATCCAACCCTTTCTCTTATCTCTAGTAAAGTTTGTGTGTCATATGTGTCTGAGACTCATTTATCAATCTGGGCTTTATCTCTTGAATGGACCAGAACTTTCAAAGTCCCGATCAACCCCCCACAGGGTTCTATTCACAATGACAAGTACCAGGTCGTGACGTCTCTGACACAAGATGACACTCATGACGAGACACTCTACATGGTTATCAACTCCCAACAATTGGCCGAGTATTCGAGCTCAAGTAATGTCATCACTACCATTGGATCAAGGTATCCCTTCCTTGCTGCATTACATTACGTCCCGTCTTTGTTTAGCTTACGAACACACTACCCGAAGGAGCGGATTCATATCCTCCCATTTACGGTGCGGTTTTCTTTCGTATATCATTTTTAGCACATTATATATAGTAGTTCAGAAAGAAAAATGGATGTCCGCATTTTTATGTATTGGAATGTATTAAGATCACTGATTACAAACTAACCCAAACAAGACACAAAACCATCCATTAATCATTTTTATTTCATTGTTTTTGCATCAGGATCCTTATTTACCTGGTGAAGCTATATCGAGCAAGATTACTTTAACTGGTGAAGCAGCTAGTCAGAAGGGAATGAACGAGATGCCACCAACTCTGATGGAAGATGCACATGTAAAGGCAAATTGGTATGCTTCTTGATTACACAACTCAAACATCTGTTGTTTATAAGTTTAAAGTACTTGGATCATATTGAAACTAGTAAAAAATTTCACTTATCTCCTGCAAGTGTTATTTCTATACAATAATCGTTTAATTTGAATATGATGGGACCTCAATATTCTTGCAGTACCGTAACTTTCGATTCTGAAGATGTTAGTTTAAAGGAATTTTTTATACCGGATTACGTATTGTTACGGGATGCAGAAGTTCAAAAGCATTCACATCTTCCTGCTTGTCCTGTGATTGTGTTCGTCAACGTTAGAAGTGGCAGGCAGTTGGGCAGAGAGCTTTTAGACAGCTACCAAACACTCCTAAACAAAAATCAGGTATTCTATATTTTCTAAATTGGACTAAATATTGATAAAGGTGGACTTGGATCTGAATTCAGCTGCTTTTGAATGGTTGGTGTTTCAGGTGTTTGATTTAAGTAAAGATGCTCCTGATGAGGTGTTACGTCAGCTGTTTTTGAATTTAGAGAAGCTTAGGCTTGCTGGGGATTTGTTGGCCCCTGAAATCCAGAGGAAATTTAGAATTATAGTAAGTTTGTTTGGTCTGACCCTTTTAGTATGTACTGGTTGTTTAATTGTTAGGATCGATTTTGAAACATGTTGTGTTTATCAGGTTGCAGGTGAGGATGGAACTGCTGGTTGGATCCTGGGAGCAATATCTGATCTTAACTTAGCTCGGCCACCTCCAGTAGCTACAGTGCCGTTAGGAACCGCAAACAATATTCCATTTGCTTTTGGTTGGGTAAGATGGTGTCCCAAAAATTGTGGTATTTGTTGTGGAAGTTTGGTGTGAAATTAAAGCATAACATTTAGCTTACTGACTTATAATAGGGGAAGAAAAACCCTGGCACTGACCATGAATCTGTGAAGATGTTTCTGGAACAAGTAAAAGACGCGGAGGAGATAAAGCTGGATAGGTAAATGTTTATTTTCTTGCTGCGTTAGAAATTTAAAAAAGAAGAAGAGAAAAATTCTACTTTATATTTGGTATCTGTCTGCTGAGATGGTCAGTTTGGCACAATCACTGATGTATATCTTGTTACTTCCTATTTGAACTATATTGACTACTTGAAACAGAAAGAATAAATTTGTTTGTTTTCATTAAAGAAAAAAATAGATTTTTTTTGCTTGATGCAGAGGCTTTGATTCATCTTTGCCAGCACCATTTGAGGTTAAGGCTAGGCTATACATAAGTCCTTTCTCACAATTTACTAATAAATTGGTATCGTGATTACTCCTGATTCTGTAGCTGATTGATAGATATTGTACTCGGACTTTCTTGTGTTTTATCATACTGAATATGAAAAGTTTTGCCTTCCAGAAATCTTTCCAATTTAGAAATCTTATATTTATATAGTTTATGCTGTAATCTGCCGAAAACATTGCATCCCTGATCTTCTTTATTTAGTTTTACATTTAAACGAACTTCCACATTTCTTTGGCCTAGTGTTCTATTGGTACGATTCAAAGATGTGTAGACTAAAGGTCTGTCCTGATAAAGAAGCAAAGATAAGTAGAACACACGGAACGCTGCAACTTTCTGCCAAATCTATATAGATGTCGATGTACATACTTTATATCTGATATTTTCAGAAAGTAATTATTCTAAATTTACATATTTTGCGCTACAGCTGGCAAGTTTTAATGCGGATGAAAGTCCCAGGAGAAAGCGCTGCTTATGATCCTGTAGCACCTTTGGGACTACCACATTCTTTGCACCCAGCTCACCATGTCTCCCAACCAGATGCGTTAAAAGAGGTACCAACTTCTCTTTCTTTCTTCTTTTCTTTTCAATCGATTTATAAACATCATTCACACCATGCGTTAACTATATAGATTTGCATATTCTATGAAATTTACTGTTTGTTCTATTGATGTGTAATTGTTATATAGAAGTGGTAAGTTTTCAACGTATACTAATTGTTGTTTTTGCAGGTAGGGTACCACACATTCCGTGGAGGGTTTTGGAACTACTTTAGTATGGGTAAGGAAATTAATCCCTGTGTCTTCACCATATCCTTTGGCTCTACCCCAAGTCTACTTTTTCACTTTGCATCAATGATTGCATTTGTGGTTTTCATTGTTTATTAAGTTACTTGTTAGACAACAAATAATGGGACTATTTGCTCACATTGATTTCATGCTTGCTTTGGGACTCCCGAGAAGCAAATCTTAACAAACCTATATTTCTTCGATAGATGCCATCTGGCTCATGCCTCATGCCTCATGATATAGAACCTGCAATCATTCACAATTAATTTGCACTAGATGCAGACCAATACTTGCATTATAGCGTGAAACCCTTGATCATCTTTATTTTGGAATATCAACAAGAAAATGCTGATGTTTGACTCCCTTTTGTTAGGAGATTAAGTATGTCCTGCTTTTTCTGTATGCAGGAATGGATGCTCAAGTGTCATATGGGTTTCATACGGAACGAAAGCTACACCCAGAAAAAATCAATACCCAGTCGGCTAACCAGGTATCTACTGCTATTGAAACTGAGTAGATAAATGTCTTGTCCTGTAAAGTGAATGCTTAACTAAGAATTGAACAATATGGATAAAATTATATCGTTTCTTGTAGTATCAGCTGGAAATTACTTTTTGTAATATTTCTTTCTACCAAGTAATTTGCTTATTCTTGTTTTACAACTTCCTGATCAGAGTGCCTATGCAAAGCTTACATGTTCACAAGACTGGGCTTCACTTTCTCATCCATCTTCATGGTGAGCATCTAAATAAAGCTTTGGGAACAGTTTTTCTGTATGAGCTACTATAATTTTCTGACACAAGCCTATAAATATATGTTGCATTTTAAAGATTAAAGTCTTAAATTGAGTTGATAATCATATTTTGTGATCTTACGACAGGAATATAGCACAACTGTCAAAGGTTTCGGTCATGAAAAAGGAAGCTCAATGGGAAGTCCTCTCCATACCTCCTAGGTAAGCGTGATGGCTCTCAATTGAGATTCAATAAGAATTGCTTTCAGAAATTATCTTCTTTCAATTTATTTAGGCTCGTTGACAGTTATATGATTGCTTATGCAGTATACGGTCAATCATTTGTCTCAACTTGCCTAGCTTTTCTGGTGGACTTGATCCATGGGGCACGCCAAGTAGAAGGGGACTTCGTGTGGTTAGTTTCTGTCATGATCTCAGTAAAGTATGTCTTTGAAGTTTGAGATCCGGTAGACGATAGATAACTTTTCTTGCTTATTCTTATTTATATGTATTCATCAGAATGAATGGACTCGTCCATATGTTGATGATGAACATCTTGAAATAGTTGGATTTAGGAATGCTTGGCATGGCGCTGATTTATGCGTTCCAAGTGGACATGGGACTCGTCTTGCACAGGTAAAGAAGATGGTCAAACATACCGAACTGATTTTTCTAGTTTGAAAATTACAAGTATCATGCAATGATGCTATAAACATACGGAATTGATTTTTCTAAAGTGTTTTCTGGACCCTTTTGTTAAATAAATGGGTTTGTTTGGTTTAAGTTCTATTTCAGACGGGTCAATTTAAAGAAAATAGCTAAAAGGGAGTGGGTCAAATTCGTTATTTGTAAAAAAAAAATAGTAGTAAATTAAGTACCGGGTCAACGCAGTCCGACCCGTTACCCAACCCTCCCATCTTGCCAAGGCGTTGAATCGGAAATTTTTAATCATTATGCTTTATCTAATAACTTCATTTTTTATTTTATTTCTTTGTAGGCAAGAGGGATCCGTTTTGAGTTCCATAAAGGTGCAGCCGACCATACATTCATGAGAATGGACGGGGAGCCGTGGAAGCAACCATGTTGGTCTTTAGGGTCGTGATAATTAAAGATTGCCGGATAAATTCTTGAATCGTGTATAGTTCACTTTCCGAATACAATATTTCGACCATATTCGGTGCCTTGGGTTACACGAAATTCGTATTGAGATAAGACAAGAACACACTCAAATTCTAGGCACAAGAATTAGAGCAGGAAATTTTCTTAGTGCAACTTCTAGTTTTCAACTACCAGAAGACTTTCACATATCTCAAGTGAGTTAGTTATGGACACTGATTTGGATTCATTCTTGGGGTCTAATTGCTGATATACGTATTGTGTTGGTTACAACATAGTAGCACCCTTCGTAGACATGTTTTACAAAAAAAAAAAAAAAAAAAAAAAAAAAAAAAAAAAAAAAAAAAAAACACACCCTACCCTTTTAATTCATGTTTTTAATATACAAACATATTATAATGCAATTAATTGAATGATAAATGTTATTTGTAATTTTTGTAATAATTTGTGATTGTGTATGATATAAATGATATCTTATATTTGAATTATTTTACTATAATTGCATGATGTTTTCGATGTTATAAAGTATGCAAACACTGTTAATAAAGTTAGAGTAAACTGCAAAATGCATCCATGTGGTTTACACTTTCTAACACATTACATTTTTGTCAGAAACTATTGGCAAACATCATCCCTAAAAGCTTAATGTCCGGTAAAAATCATTCTTATTAATGATGAATTTTGCAAAAAGTTTAACAAAAAGTTTTGCAAAAATCATCCTTTTAGTGATATAAAGTGCCGCACATTTAACCTTTCAAGGATGATATTTGCCAATTGTTTCTGACAGGCATGTAAGGTGTTAGAATCATCACGTGGTCTTGCTTTCAGACTATCAGATTTCGTTGTGGCATTGGGTGAGCATCATATGAGTACATTTTGTATAATAAGTGTTAGAAACACAGAAAAGTGTTGATTACATGGCCATTTATCTAAGTTTAATAGAATAGGGATTAACTAGGGCAAATAGGGAAGGACTATGTTGTAATAAGTACAAACTCTTAATTGCTTCTTAGTCTCTCATTCCTTACTATAAAAGGAGGGCTAAGGAAGGGTTAAAGGTGGTGATTTCATCTCTCTTTAATCTAATATTTCTTTTTTTCTCTCCTCTCTTCTCCCCTCATCACCCACGCCTCTCTTCTCTCTCTCTCTCTCTAGGCGTCTTCTCTCTCTCTCTAAAACTAAATAGTGTAGTATTTTGTATGATAATTGATTTTATATTTATTGGTATCAATCGCCATCGGATGATTTGAAGTGCTTTTCGTGAAGAAAGTTATCAAATTTGGAGACTTTGAAGAACTTGAAGAATATGAAGACTATAAAGACAAGTTCTTAAAGACAGCCTTAAAATTTGAAGAAAGTTGTAATTTTTAGAGATTTCGGAAGATAAAGTCTTGAACTTTTGCAATTTACTTTGCAAAAGTCACTCAAAAACGTAATCTTTACGTTAAATTTGAAGACTTTAGTGGCTTTCGTGAATAAAGTTTCAAACTTTTTTGGTTTTCTTGGAAAAAGATTCAATCTTCAAGCTAGAAACATCACCGGAATGAACACCGACCACAACCGAACCACTAGGGTCGGTCATAGAAGTCCAACCGAACCTCCCTTTTGGTCGCTTAGCTCCAACCAAACCTCCATTTTGGTCAAGTGCTTCCAACCGAACCACCCGTTTGGTCACCAAGCTCCAACTGAACCACCACCACCTTCGGTCACAACCATATAACCGAACCACCACCTGGGTCGGTCACACCACTCCAACCGAACCTCTACAACCTTCGAACCCGGATCGAGTCTAAACTAAACTCTAGTTTTTTAAAATTAAGGTTTTGTATTTTTTAAGGTTTTTTATTATTAATTTAATAAAAAGTGGTTAGGGTTTTTAGTAGGTAATTAATAAGAAAAGGTGATTTTCAGAAGTTAGTAGATAATTAATTTATGGTTTAAGGTTAAAATTAGGGTTTTTGAGTTAAAAAGGTGAAAACTTTAAGGTTTTTAAATAAACTAAATTGATAAAGTTACAATCTTTTGACTCGGTTCGTGTTAAAAATACAATCTTTCGACAAAACTTTCACAAAAGCAACACTTCTTCTCGTCAAAACGATCCTTACAATTATCAATTCATACGAAGTCTGCACAATCAAATTCACAATGGCGACAATGGCAGAAAACGTTATTGTTGCAGGTTCTGAAACCCGTCCCCCGGTGCTAGAGAAAGGCATGTATGATAGTTGGAAGACCCGGATTATTCTCTATATCCGAGGCAAAGAGAATGGTGAAATGTTAAAAGACTCAATTGACAACGGTCCTTATCAATTCAAGCCAGAGATTACTGTTAAAGACACAGATGGCGTTACCGACATCCGTCGTCCTCAAAGACTTGAAGACCTTGAAGGACAAGACAAGTTACGTTATGATAGTGACATCAAAGCTGTCAATATACTTCTTCTTGGATTGCCAGTTGACATCTACACCCTCATCAACCACTGTCAAACTGAAAAGGAAATATGGGATCGCGTCAAAGAACTTATGGAAGGCACAAAGATGACCAAGCAAGAACATGAGTCTATGCTATATGATGAATTTGATAAATTCACATCTGAGCCTGGAGAATCAATCCACTCTTACTATCTGAGATATGCTAAACTGATCAATGACATGAACATGATTCCTATGTCTATGACACCTATGCAAATCAACACGAAGTTTGTGAATCATTTTCAACCCGAGTGGAGTAGGTTTGTCACAGCAGCTAAACAAGCAAGAGATCTTCACAGTGTAACCTTTGATCAGTTGTATGCTTTCCTCAAACACAATGAAAAAGATGCTAAAGAAGTTCAAGAAATGCGACAACGATTACCAGAACCACTTGCTTTGCTGGCAAAGACCTACAACTCACCTCCTTCATACAGTAGTCGTCAAACATAGTATCACACTCAACCAACTGAAGTTCATCAACCATATCAACACTACCAATCAGGCACTCCAATAACCCAACAACTTATTCAGACACCTCCACTTCAGAGCTATGCACCTACAGTTGTTCAACAACCACCAACATTTCAACCTGATACCGGACTTGCTATACCAAAATTTCTTCTAACTGATGATCCAATTGAAAGTCTCAACAAAGCTAGGATCTTCTTGAGTTCGGTGTACCGCTCAAAATTTCCTCCCACGAATAACCAACTTCGAACTTCGTCTAATCCAAGAACACAACCTACAATTCAAAACGGCCAAGTTACGGTTCAGAATGTTCAAAGTAGACAGTCTCAAGGTTATACGGGCAATGCTGGAAATAATCAAGCTTCAGGAGCATGAGTTATCAATACAATTGGAAATTCAGGGGCAAATCAACCAAGGGTAATCAGATGTTATAACTGCAATGGTGAAGGTCATATGGCTAAGTAGTGTACTGCAAGGAAAGGGTGAAAGATTCTGAATGGTTTAAGGAAAAGATGTTACTTGCTCAAGCACAAGAAGCAGGAGTTGTATTGAATGAAGAGCAACAGGATTTCTTAACTGACAGTTTGGAAGAAACTGATGACTGTGAGGATCTCCAGTTACAAGCTACAGCAAATTTCAAGGCAGACCACGTTGATGCATATGATTCAGACTGTGATGACGAAGCTACAGCAAATGCAATCTTCATGGCAAATTTGTCTCCTGTTGGTTCTATCAATGATGACATGGTTGAACCACGTTATGATTCTGACATACATTCTGAGGTACCTCATTACGACACTTATCATGATTCTGATGTGCTTACTTTTAATATACAAGAGCTGGGATATATTGAATACATCGTATCTAATAATGAGTCATATGATGAGCTTACGGGTAACAGCAATGTTATTTCTTATACTGATTATATGCTTACTATTGGAAACGATGAAGATAACTATGTTCCTCCTCCTATACAAAAGAATGATATGATGTTCTCTATAATTGAACAAATAAAATCTCAAGTAGAAAAATGTAACATGGTAAATCAAGAGTCAAAAAGTGTGAATGAATCATTAACCAGCGAGCTTGAATGATACAAAGACAGAGTCAGAGTTTTAGAATATGCAGTTAAAGACGATCATTCTGAACAAGAAGCATATCTAAGTCATGAATTATACACTGTCATTAATGATCGTAATAGAAAAGTAATTGATTTTAAAAAACAAGTTTTTTCTCAAAAGACTCAAATGAAGGATTTAAATAATCACATTACTTTTCTAAAGAAGAGTTTTGAAACACTCAAACAAGAGTCGTCTGAAAAGTATGAAAAAAACATCAGTGAAATTGTGGATTTGGAAAAAGCTAAAAAGAAACTTGAAAACATTGTTTTTAATGTTGGTCAATCTACTCAAACAATGCACATGCTAACCAAACCCTAAATTTTTTATGATGAAACACATAAGACAGCTCTTGGTTATCAAAATCTTTTGTATCTTTCTCAAGCTCGACGGAAACAACCTGCATTATATAATGGACATGTGTTGATTGATAAACATAATCCTGTATTTGTGTGTGATTCTGAGGAAATTGATACTTGCTGAAGAGAGTCGGTTGAAAATGCTTGAAAAACAAACTGTTGTTAATACTAAACCGATTGATTACTCCAAATTAAACAAACTTTATGAGATTTTTGTTCCACAAACACAATTGTCAGCAGAACAATTATATTGGTCTTCAATACCAATCTCCCTGTAACTGATTCAAAACCACAGTTTTTACCTAAAAACCCCATCACTTAGTCAAGTACACAAGAACTAACAATGCCCGAGATCTTCCCACTAATTCGAGAATGCAATCAAGAGAAGAACTACGTGTCTCCTCATCATAATGGTAACTGGGAGTAATCGGATATTAAAACAGTGTGGTCTTTTAAAAAGGATGTCATACCATATTCTGAAAACCTAAAAGAAACTTTCAAACTTTTTGAAAAGGGATTTATTGTTGAGGTCAAAGAAGACATTTTTGAATAAATGGAAGACGAGGTTGATCAATGTTATGTGGCAAAGAAAAGTTTTGAAATTGAAAAGAAACAACTTTTAATCAACAACGACCGACTCTTAGAAGAAAATATCGCTAGTGATATCATGTGCACTTACTTGCGTTCGTTGAATGAAGTTGATAATTGTGGGAAGTGTAAAAGTCTCGACATTGTGCTTTTAGATCTTCAAGAATCAAACAAATCATTGTGTGAACTACGAAAACATTTTGCAAAACTTGAGGAATACAACATTACTCTTGATATTGCTTTTCAAAATCACAAAGAACAAATGATTCTTAATGATCCTGAAACGAAAAATAAACAGTTTTTGGTTAAAACAATCAATAATCAATATGTTAAGATAAATGATCTGAAAGTACAATTCCAAGACAAATTACACGTAATCAATGAGTTGAAACATCTTTTAGCTCAAAAGAGCCAAAAGACTCAGTGTGAATTACCTGTTGTTGATTCTAGGATTCAGAAAAAAGAGGATGAGAACGTGTCACTAGCTTTTCAGGTCTCTTCCTTAGTTAAGGAAAGAGAACATATTAAGTTAGAATATAAGAAGTTGTATGATTCAATCAAGCAGACACGGGCAAAAACAAAACTTCAAATTGACTCTTTTCAACAAAACCTTAATGATCAGATTTATGAAATTAACAAGTTTAGAGCATAGTTAAAAGGAAAATTTTCTGAATCTAAAATGAATCATAATGGTACAAGTGTGAATAATAAGCTTTCTAAACCTTAAACTTCAGGAACCAAACTTTATTCAGTAACTCTGTTTCCTAAATCAAAGGTTATTCCTAAAGTTGTTGAGAAAAAAGATTTATTAAAATCGGCCACTTCACACTTGACTACCAACAAGATAATTGAAAAATGCACAAAAGTTCTTGCCCCAGGTTTGCTTAAGATTGAGTCTGAACCGATCAATGAGTACTTTAAGAACAATAGGGTTGTGCATCGCGATTATCTGAAAGTCACTAAGGAGCACGTAGGAACACTACAGAAATTATTAGAAGAAGCTAGAGAATTAAAACCTTTAGATGAACATATGGGTCATGCCTCTAAGTTTGCTAAGCGAATTCAAGAACTGTTAGTGTATGTTAGTGCCTCATGCCCTTTCACTCAAAGCGGGAATGAAAAGTGGGCTCCTGCTACAAGCCATAAAAAGAACTATAAGCCTTACGTAGATGCATCTAGAATGAAACAGACAATTGAGACAATCACACAAAAGCATGCAGTAAAGCAAAACACTCGTAAGACCGACAACACTATATTGCCTTCTATAGGAAGAGTAAGCTCTACTAATGCTTACAGATCAAAGCCTAGAAGCAATACAAAGAATGATAGGATCCCGCAATCATCAAGTAGAAGCATGAATAATAAAGTAGAATCCCTCCATAGGAAGTTTAAGTCTAGTGCTAATAAGAACAATTATGTTAAGAATGTTGCTTTGTCAAAGAATTCTGATACTATTTGCTTATCTTGTAATAAATGTTTGTTTTCTGCAAATCATGATGCTTGTGCCCACCCATCCCCACCCTGCCCTCCTTTGTCAAAGCATTTGATACTATTTACTTATCTGTAATGAATGTTGTTTTTTCTGGCAAATTCATGGAAGGTACATGAGTATATTAATTAGCTTGTGTGTTCAATATCTTAAGAAAATGCAAAAAACACAAAGTGGCTAAAATCGCAAAACAAAAATAAAAGTGAAAGGAAACCAACTGGTAGGGTCTTTACCTCAGTATGACTTAGATGGAAACCAACAGGAAGGATGTTTAACATGGAAGGAAAAAATAATTCAAACCTCTCCGGCCACTATAGTGCCTCTAGGAAATAGACTCCACACCATTAGGATTCCTGTTGTAGCTCCTAATGCGGAAACAAGAATGAGATATTCCATTGCTAAGAATTCACTGATAAGAGCTCATATAAATAGCTATGGTCATCCATTCAATCCTCCCAATTTTTCCTTTGTAAGAAATTATGCGATTCCAGCACGATCATCCTGGAAATTCGGATTTCTAGGTGTAACTTAGGAATGCTAACAGTATGGAACCCCATCAAAAGTTGGGGATCCACCCTTTTGTAAATATGTTATTTCTTCTTTCTTTTTGTGCAGATTGTAGAAATTGTTCTTTGGTATTTAGACTATGGGTGTTCCAAAAACATGACTGGACACCGTGATAAGCTCATCAATTTTGTTTCCAAATTTATCAGAACGGTTCGATTCGGCAACGATCATTTTACAGCTATTATGGAATATGGAGATCTACAAAGGGGAATATTCTTATTTCACGTGTTTACTACGTTGAAGGACTTGGTCATAATCTATTCTCCGTTGGGCAATTTTGTGATTCGGATCTCGAAGTAGCTTTCTAGAAAATACACTTGTTTTGTATGGAACTTGGAAGGTGTTGATTCTACAAATCGGATCACGTGGTTCTAATATTTAAACAATCTCAATGGCAGATATGATGAAGTCTTCTCCAATTTGTCTACTCCCAAAGTTCCAAAGCCAAAATTTTGGGTTGATGTGCACCGTTGACTTTCTCACTTAAACTTCGGTACCTTCAATCAGCTTGCTAAACAAGGTCTCGTCAAAGGGCTACCCAAATTAAAGTACACTAAAGATCATTTGTGTTCGGCATGTCAAATGGGAAAAAGCAAGAAGGAATCTCATCCACACAAGCCGGAACCAAGTACTAATGAGAAACTTCAAATGCTGCATATGGATTTGTGTAGACCGATGCGGGTAGAAAGTATAAACAAGAAAAGATATATTCTTGTCATCGTTGATGATTATTATTGTTTTACTTAGGTGAAGTTTTTTAGAACAAAAGATGAAGCTCCAGAGATTATTATCAAATTTTTGAAGCAAGCTCAAGTCAGTCTTAATGCTACAGTAAGATATCTTCGTACCGACAACGGCACCGAGTTTCTCAATCAGACTCTACGAAATTATACAGAAGAGGTTGGAATTACTCATAATACATCCACTGCAACGTACCACACACACACTTCCTGGCAAGGGAAAAAAATATGTAGTTTGTTGGCGGGGGGATTCAAAACGGTAGTTGAAAGACGTAACCGTACATTGGTAGAGGCTGCAAGGACCATGCTTATTTTCTCTAAATCTCTGCTATTTCTATGGGTTGAAGCTGTAGCTACTGCATGTTACACTCAAAACCGCTCCCTTATCCATACCCGTTACAATAAGACTCCATATGAACTGCTTAGAGATCGCAAACCAGAACTTAAGTATCTTCACATTTTTTGTGCTTTATGTTATCCAATAAATGATTTTGAGGATCTTGGGAAACTTTAGCCTAAAGCAGACATTGGAATCTTTATCGTTTATTCACCATCCAAGAAGGCGTACCAGATCTACAATAAAAGGACCAGACAAATAATGGAAACAATGAACGTACAATTTGATGAACTTACTCAGATGGCTTCTGAACAACACGGTTCAGGACCCGATCTTCAAGGTTAGAATTCTGGACACATTAGTTCAAGACTCGTGCTTAACCAGGCTGCATCAACATCAGCTAAACCTCTTACAAAGAATGACTGGGATTTGTTGTTTCAGCCAATGTTCGATGAATACTTCAAATTTCCAAGTGTTGTATCTACCCCCCATTTCCGCTACAACTCTACCTCCACCTGATATAGCCAGAACGTCTTCCTCTACTACCATTGATCAAGAAGCTCTCTCTCTAAGTAAGTCACCAAACATTGAAGCAACAAACTCACCACTCAATTCTACACATGTTGAAACAAATGAAGAAGTTGTAATGTTTAACAGTGATACATTTACAAATCCATTTGCTTCTCCAGATACCAGCTCAGCTGAATCATCTTCAAGGATTGTAGACTCTTCAAACATGCACACCTTCTAACAACCTCATGTCAACACTAAACGATGGACAAAGGATCATCCGTTAGTGACAATAATCGGCAATCCATCCAAACCTGTTTCGACCAGACGTCAACTTGCTACCGATGCCTTACGGTGTTATTTTCATGCTTTCCTAGTCAAAGAAGAGCCGAAGAATTATAAAGAAGCCATGCTCGAATCTTGATGGATTGAAGCCATGCAAGAGGAGATTCATGAGTTTGAGCGGCTTGAAGTATGAGAGTTAGTACCACGGCCAGACAAAGCTATGATCATCAGCCTAAAGTGGATCTTCAAAGTGAAACTTGATGAATATGGTGAGGTTCTGAAAAAGAAGGCTCGATTAGTTGCTAAAGGTTATCGTCAAGAAGAAGGGATAGATTTCGAAGAGTCGTTTGCACCGGTTGCTTGTATTGAAGCCATTCGCATCTTCATATTCTCAAATAAGAAGTGTACGTGAGTCAACCTAAAGGATTCGTTGATGCAGACCATCCGACACATGTTTTTCGTCTAAAGAAGGCATTGTATGGATTGAAACAAGCGTTGAGGGCTTGGTACGACTTGCTATCTAAGTTCCTGCTATCTCATCAATTCGTCAAAGGTGCAGTTGATCCGACTTTGTTCACACGAAAGGAAGGAGAGTACATAATATTGGTACAAATATAAGTCGCTGATATCATATTTGCCTTCATAAATCCTAGTTTCTGTGATAAATTTGCAAATCAAATGAGCAAACGTTTTAAAATGTCAATGATGGGACAAATGTCATTTTTCTTAGGATTACAAATTTCATAAAGTCCGAGAGGCATTTTCATAAATCAATATAAATATGCTCTTGAGATGCTTAAGAAATATGGTTTAGACCAATGTGACCCCGTGGACATTCCAATGGTGGCACAATCAAAACTCGATGAGGATCCAAACGGGACTCCAGTTGACCCAACTCACTACCGAGGAATGGTCGGCTCCTTAATATAGTGTTTGTCGTCTCCATTAGTGCTCGGTATCAGGCAAAGCGTACCGAAAAACACTTAACTACGATTAACACGGTCTTTGGTACCTTCAAAGGAATCATATAAAAAAAAAATAAAATAATAAAATAAAAAATATGGGAGGAGGGTATTATGTGTAGTCCTAAAGGATACCGGATTTGATCTAACGGCTTTTGCAGATGCTGACCATGCAGGTTGTCAAGATTCAAGGAAAAGTACATTGGGTAGTGCATAATTTTTAGGTGAAAAGCTAGTAAGCTGGTCGTCTAAGAAGTAAAAGTGGACTGCAATATCCACTATTGAAGCTGAGTATATCTCCCTATCCGGTTGTTGTGCACAAATCCAATGGATGCGGTCTCAGTTAACTGACTACGGATTTGATTACAACAAGATTCCTTTGTACCGCGACTCCCAAAGCGCCATTACCTTATCTTGCAACACAATGCAACACTCCAGGACAAAACACATTGCGGTCAGATACCATTTTATTAAGGAACACGTTGAAAATGAGATTGTTGAACTCTACTTTGTCAAGACTGCTTATCTAGCTGCGGATAATTCAACTAAAGCAGCACGCTGCGAGAACGCTTTCAAATTTTTGTCCAACTCCTCGGTATGCAAAGCACACACCGAAGATGCTGAAACGGTCTTTGCAAAGTCAGGCGAAGTGTCACTCCGTTTACTACTTCTTGTATCACATGTACTATAACTAGAATAGTTTATAAAAACAAAAACGACAAAAAGATTTTTCATTTCAAATATTTTTCAAAAACAAAATACAAAAATATAAAATTTCAAAAACAAAATATAAAATCAGAAAAATTTTCAAAAACCATAAAAAATCTTCTAGAGATGTCTTTCATGAATAGATAATATCTACGACCTTGGAAATGTCATTCAATAATGACACGTGATTGTAGATAAAGTTCGACTGAAAGTTTAAAACATTTTAAAACATGTCTTCTCAAATTTTATTATGGCTTGTTATTAAATATCATATAACAACCCGGTCCCTAAAGAAAAGGAAATTGTACGCTTCAATGCAGTTATCCTTAACAACGAAAAAAGAATCTTTTCGGACTTGAGTTAAAGATTCAAACCTCCAAGTTTTGAAACTCAAGAAAATGACTTGTGTATATTTTGCTACACAACTCGCGCTTTCTAAAAAGGAAAATGTACGTCAAAAAGTGCATTTTGTCCTAAAAAGATTAATTTTCTTTATCTCGAGCAATCTTCCTCAAAATGTGTTTATCAAACATGCTCGAGTTAAACAATTTTTTTAAAAATGCTGGAAATAAAATCAGAATCAGTTTTGTCATTTAAATGGAAAAATATTTTTAAGAAAATTCGAACGCTCGAACAAATCTAAGAAATCTTTAAATAGACTACGGTCTTTGTTCGAGGGGGAGAACGATCTTTTATATGGAAATTTCAAAAAATGTTCAAAAATAATTCATCAGAAGTAAATTGGGAAAAACGATCCTGAAATTTTGAACACTCAAACAAATTCTACAGCTCTTTAAATAGAAAATGAGTATTTGTTTTATGGGGATAAATCACTTTCACGATCAAGAGATTTTGAACGCTCAAACAAATTCTATAGCTCTTTAAATAGAAAACAGGTATTTGTTTGAGGGAGAGAAATTACTTAAACGATCAACAGATTTTGAACACTCAAACAAATTCTACAGCTCTTTAAATAGAAAAAAATTCTACAGCTCTTTAAATAGAAAACGGGTATTTGTTTGAGGGGGAGAAATTATTTTCAGAAAATTAAATTTTTCAAAAAATAATTATGAAAATGATTTTGGAAAAGTGTTTAAGTTAATTAATTGGGCATCATTCGAGGGGCTGTAAACGAGATAATTCGAGACAAGTTTGCAAAATAGGTTTAAAGTTAAGGGTATATAGTGTAACTTTCGTTATTAACTATCTTTAGGACCTAAAATGCTAGCTAGTTTTATATTTAAGGTGTTAGGGGTAATGCTTAAACTTTAGGCTAAGTTTAATAGAGTTTAAAACCTCTAGGGACTAATATTGCCAAAAACCGAATCCCCTCCCTTTTAATAACCCCCAACCGATCCATTTAACACACACAACACATTTTACCAAAAAATTTCTCCTCCCTTTCTTTCTCTCTTGTGGATCGGTCAAAACCAAGCAACCAAAAGAGACCATTTTTGATCAAAGGTAAAACACGGAAGTCATTCATAATCATCTTCTAATCACTCTTGTAACAAGTATTCTTTCATCTTTTCACAAATCTTAAAAAATCAAAGTTTCTTGATTTAGGGTTCATAAGAATTGAAAGTGCTTAGATGTTAATTTTTATTGAGAGGTTTTATAGATAATGATGTTAAAAAAACTAGTGTTAACTCGAATTTTAGTGAATCATTGTTTAACTTGATCAAATTGTGGTGTTTGGTGCGTGTTTCCCAACCAAACCATCTTAAAGGGTGTGTTTGTTTTGATTGTTTGAATGTAATTTGTTGTTTTGTTAGCTTAATATCATTAATCTTGCTAGTTGGAAACAAAAAGGTTTAATCTTTAAGCCTTAAACGCAAAGACTAGAAAATTTTGAAGGTGAAGACTAAGTGTTTGATAAAATGCTTATGAAGACTTTAGTGAAATTGGAAGACTCAAGACTTAAAGACCTTAAAGACAAAGACTTGAAGTCCAAAACCGAGCCAAATGAGCCAAGCTCATGGATCAGTTGAACCTTGCCAACCAACCCACCGTGGATCGGTTTGCCGAGTCCAACTGACCCACCAAGGTCGGTCGGTCAAGGTTAGCCGACCCACGTTGGTCAGTCACCAAGGTTCAACTGAACCTTGGCTCGGTCGGTCACCTTGGTTCGACTACACCTACGTGTTTAGTTAGCCATCGGTCCGATTCCAAGCCCACCAAAGCCCATTAGTTGAAACCCAAAATTGTCTTGGCCCATTTAAAGCCCAATAAGACTTTTAGCCCGTTTCAAGCCCAATACCGTTTGGGCCGATGTTCAAGCCCACCATTTCATAGTTATTTAACCCGGTTTAAAGGCCCATTGGACCGAGACTAAGTTTGACTTTTGTTTGACCCTCGTCTCGCGTTTGACCAAAACGATATATTTTTCACAACTTTTTATCAATAAAACACTAAAAGATTCAAAATTCGAAATATCAAAATGAAAAGGGTTTTAAATAATTCAAAAAGTTCAAAACTTTAAAAATGTTTTTAAACTTAATGACTTTTTCAAAAAGTATTAACGTTTTCAAAAATCACGAAAATGAACGGATTATTTAATTGAGTATTAAAACAGATATAATTAATTATGTAAACTTTATACGATTTTAAATATCTCATAAATTTAATCTAAAAAACCTTGAACTTAGATGATTAGATCGTTGACTTAGTTTGACCATGTCTATGGATTTTGACAGTTGACTTAGACTGTGTCGTTGACCGTTGACTTTATTTGTGAAAATGTCAAAAATAGTTTAAACAAATATTTTTATATCATAAAACTTGCCAATGATCTACATAGTAGAAAATTGTCACCTATGATATACGAATATTTCAGAATAAACTATCTTTCTCATTAAAGGTGTTATATTGGATATATCTCTCGTAAATTTCACCATAGTGCACTAGTGTATTATTAATAATACTCATGTTCGATCTTTGGATTAACCTCACTAGTGAAGTGGATTACTATACTAGTACTTGTACTATGTGTGGTATTCCCGGGGCACTTAATCTCGTATGAGATATTTTCCAAAAATAATAGTAATGATGTGTGTAGATTTTATAAACTTTTTGCTACAGATGAATTTCCAAGACAAAAGTTCTTTTGAGTCTACTTTGAAATAATTTGACTAAGAGTTACTGATAAATCAGGATGGCTATTAGGGCTAGTTATCACCTAAAAGCTGATAATGCATCCCTTTAGCAAATTTGTGTATCTTTCCGGCTCAATGTTACTTTATAAGAGGTAAACCTCACTCTCATGGCGAATAATCGTTGTTTCTGAAAGTTTTTTCTTCCAATACGCAAAAGATGCTATTTCTCGTAAAGAATTTGGTCAAGATGAACACTTTTAGAAGCATGAGAAAATTAAAATATTTCTCATTTCATTCTTCCCATATCTTTATTTCGTTAGAGATTTCAGAATTAGATATCCCAGAACTATAATTTTAAGTGGGATGACTGTAAAACAAGGAGAGAGATAAAGAATCGTATGTGAAAGGAAAAGAGCATTACGGTTTGTGTCAGTAAAAGCAAGAATAAAGGCACATGAGAAAGAAAAAGAACATAAGTATGGCCAAAAAGAAAAATGACCGTCCATACAAAACAGACAGAGTGAATAAAAACAAAAAATGAAATAAATGTTCTTAAGTTTGTATTCATGTGGAATACTAATCAAAGTGTTCGAAATCTTTTTCTCAGAATTCAACATGTTCAAGAACAAATGCTCAAGCTGAAATTGTCTCTAAAGAAAGCTGGTTCCACGCTGCTTAACAGATCTTGTCATCAAGAAAAACATCCAGGGTTGTCGCTTAGATTCACATATCACTGATACAATGCTGATGATTTTTCGTTTGAAAGTTCTAAGACAACAAGCTATACAAGTCGATTTCCTTAATTGCAACCATACCGATTATCTACCTACATCAGTTTTGGACAACCATCAATCATAACAAAAACAACCATACATTCACTTTCGAACTAGACACTCAAACTTTCACTCTCACACCTGGACTTCTCAGAACTGTATTGCAGATGCCTCATCCTGATCGCAACAACACTTATGCCAAACCTCCCTTAGAAATTCAAATTCTTAAACTTATTAAAACACTTGGTTATGATGAAGATCCTTAAACAAAGATGGTTGTCGTTTCAAAAATGATCGCCACAAGACTTCATCAACCATGGAGAGCTATTCTGAGTGTACTCAACAGATGTCTTACAGGAAAAGACTCAAGCTAGAACACAGTTAGACTTCCAATACTTCAGATACTATGAGGTATCGTCCACTTCTGCCAATTTGGACTTCGCGTCATTACTTTGGGACGAATTTGAATGGCAAGCAGTTGAAAGATCATCCAGACCATTAAAAATGTCTAAGTTGTTGTACACCCGCTTCACCAAGCTTATCATTGACTACATTCTTTCACACAACAAGAGTATTCCTCGCAGATCATATTCCAAGTTGCATAGTTCACAAGATGATCAACCTATTACCAAATTGTTAAGCATAACTAATGGTGACTACAAGTTTGGAATGGAAGTTCCTTGATTACATGATCAGTGCTGCAATCAAGATAGAAAAGCAGGGTAACACGTGTTATTATGCTAAAAAGGTGGAAGTGAGTAAAGCTTAAATTGTTGATGAACCAGGGAAAAGCAACATTGTATCTCCAGTCATAAGTGAAAGTGGAAAAAGGAATTTATGTGTTTAATGGTGATCAAGTAGTGATTGTTCCAAAAGGATAAACTCGTAGAAATAGATGCTATGTCCGAAGCGAAAACAAGATCTCTCATATCGCCTGAAGATAGGGCGGTTGTAGGTGACTTACAAATTCCATCAGTATTCAAGAACTGCGTACTCAACAACGTCGAAGGAGTCAATTGACAATTGACAGCCAACTTGACGATATAGTTGCAGATATATATGCTGAGTGGGGACAAAAACTCAAAGGTCCCGCAGTTGATGATCCAGTAGTTCAGTCATTGTTAGACTTACAGAAAGGATCAAAAGCTTAGAGATTGAGAGTTGTGAAGCAAAAAGAATCTAAGCAGCTTGCGAGGGAAGGATCGAGTGCTGCTGAGTAACTCTAAATACTATGATTGCTCAATAGATTATAGTGATGCAATGTAAACAATTTCTTTATTTTAGGTCTTTTACGACATCATCTATTTTACTAAATTTTTTTTTTCTCGTACGCGTTTACTTTTATTTTTATTAGTTAAGTTAAATCGCGTAAGTTAAAAATTATCATTTAGCGTAAACGGACACCAAACAATTAAATGCTTACATCAAGCAAGGGTTATATAATTATTTGAGGATAATTATTAACTTTGTTCATTTTATATTTTTTTGCTACATGATTTGAGATCGTGAATACCTATATTTGAAACCATGAATTTTAGACATGATTGTTTTACTACGGACAGATGGTATCAGAGCCAAGGTTATAGGGAACTGGGTCATTTTCAAAACCTAGTCTATAACCACAAAGTTTAAAGATTTTTCTTTACATTTTTAAAATAACAGAATCTTCAATCACTGTCCGATAATCCACTTAGCAGCGGTTATTCCCCGATTCTTAACTACCTTTTCTGAGATTGTCATTATTTCAATTTATATATTTATAATCTTATATTTATATTACTTGGTTTTAGAAATTCGAGTGCTCTTACGTCGCTATTCTTCTGTCTTATCAATATCTATTTCTATCGATGAATTATTTAAATATCGGTACTATCCTGGATTAATTTATATTTACTTATTATCATCCTTCCACTTATATCACCATGTGCATAACTCTGCATACTTTTACAGATTCTCAACGAGTGTGTACTTTTGTGTTGCAGAATCATGACCGTCCAGGAGATTTAAGAAGAAATCTGTTTAGGGAAGATAGTCGAAAAGAGCGTGTGGCCAAAGCACATTGAAAGTATGAAAAGACCTAGAGCTGACCACTCTCGCATAAACAATACTGGTGATCTGATTTAAACCAAATACTGGGAGGGAAACTGTCCCCCCTGTACGCCAGAGATGCATGGATGTTCGTTATAAGACATTTAATGAATGGCAACCTCACTCTTTTAAGGGCGGATTCGAAAGGTTTGTAGTCGGACTGAAACGTTGGTTCGGAAAAGATGTGAGCAAGTTGTTTGACAATTTCTGCAAATTGTGCTTGAAGATGACAAAAGTGAGTTTGCTTATGGTGCACGGTTTCGAGGGGCTCGTGCGTCATGACCTGGGTGGAACGGAATTGTTCGACTTTAGTGACTTGCTGTAATGCAAAGTAGATCCCTGGATGGATGCCAATGTGAAAAGCTATGATGACACAGAATACTGTCCCAGCAAACTGAAAATCCAAAGGATGGTTGGAGAACAGAGCTTTGGATCTGTCTGACTCTGAAAGGAGATGTAATTGAAGCTTGACAAACAAGAATCTATCCATGAATAGGCCTTGTGTGTCATGAATTGGTGCCTACTTGAAAAGAAGAAGATTTTGAAAGGTATGTACGGGGGTTTCCTGAAAGAAAAATCAATGAAATATTCACTTCTTTTTAAGCCTGGCGAACTGGCATGAGGCAAATCAATATTGGCCCGTGAAACTCATGGTTTTGTCCGAGCAATCAGTTCAGGGTAAGGGCTGCTAGATATAGTGAAAGCAAGATAAAAAGGAAAGATGGGAAGTCCAACCAGAAGAAACATACAATAACAATAACCATACTAAACAACACACAACAACAATAACCGCAAACCGAAACAACAATCATCGACCATAGCAACAAAAAGGTTGTAGAGGGAAAAATTGTCAGGGCATTTGCTACAGCCCTAACTGGAGGAAAGATTTATGCTGAGAAATTTACCCAAAATGAACCGGTGCAACGCTGACATCATCGTGGACCATCTCTCCTCAAAATGTGGGGCCAGAAGGAGATTCAAGATTGTTCTAAAGAATAGGTCACATGGAGAAGGGATTTGTAGAGTTAGGCTTTCAGGGTGCAGTTTAATGACCTCCTACAAAATGTGACACTGTTTCGGGTGTGGTGAGAAAGGACACTACAAGGACATAGTGGCCGGAAAGCATGGGTATCAGGGAAACCAGTCGAATGATGGAGCTCGTGGGATGAGCTTATGTGGTAGGTGAAAACCGCTAGCCCGAATCCGAATGTGGTCACGGGTTTACGTTTCTTCTTAATGTCACTACGCTTGTATTCTCTTTGATTCGGGTGCTGAGAAGAAGAGTTTTTGTATCTTCTGCGTTTACAATTTTATTAATATTTCCCCTTTGCCACTCTAAACACTGCTACGAAGTTAGAGTTTAGCAGGACGGAAAAAATGTCGTTTAGCACCAAAAACCATTTACGTTAGTTGACATAGTCTTGTTAATCAGTGTTCAAGAAATAGACTTGTTGCCTAACCCGGCTAGGGGAAGCTTTGATGTGTATCAATTGGAATGGATTTGGTTGCATATCACCGGAGCTTCTCATCGATTGTTATAGAAGATTGTTCGATTTCTTCCGATAATGGCAAGTTCTTGAAGTTCAAGACGATTATGAGGCAGAGAAGGATGCCTCTCGTTCACTTGCTATGTATCAAGGCTGATGAGAAAAAGCTTGATGACATACGTGTTGTCCGAGATTTCCCTGAGGTATTTCCAGACGAGGTCTGTTGGTTTACACTCTTGTGACGAGAGATAGAAGTTCGACATTGATCTGGATTCCTCGGCGCATCGCCAGTTGTTAGAAGTCTCCATAGTCGGTTAGCACCTTGCAGAAATGTTAGAATTGTCGAAACAGCTTAAAGAACTTTAAGAAAAGGGTTTTATTCAACCAAGTCACTCACCATGGGGAGCACCCGTTCTTTTTGTCAAGAAGAAAGACAGTGCGATGAGAATGTGTATTGACTACAGGGAGCGAGAGTTAAAACTATAGAAAAAGCCGTTACTCCCTCTCCCTAGAATTGATGACTTGTTTGACCACATTACAAGGTGCCGTGCTATTTCTCGAAGTGAGATCTTCGCTTCAGGATATCATCAGTTGAGAGTTCCGAGAGGGAAGATAATACGATAAAAGACCGCGTTTTTAGGAACCCGATATGGGCACTTTTGAGTTCACAGTCATGCCATTTGACTGACAAACGCGCCAAAGCAAATGTATTTATGACTTAATGAACCGCTGTCTGCAAGCCCTGTATTTGGGACAAAGATTCGTATTTGTGTTCATTGACGACATAATAATTATCAAAGTCAGAAGAAGAACATGAAGGTCCACGGCGAAGTCGATTTATAGACGCTTAATCGCTGAAGGAGAAGTTGTATGCCAAAATTTTCAAAGTGTGAAATTTGGTTACAAGAAGTACATGTTTCCTAGGTCTATGTGGTCAACCATGACGGTATCCAGTGGGACCTGTAGCACGTTGAGTGACGGTCAAGGAATTGGAAAGACCCTGGAATCGTCAATGAAATACGTTCATTTCTAGATTGGCGGGTTAACTACCGAAGGTTTATTGGGATTTCTCCAAGATCGCAACGCCCATAGCTCACCCTGTTGGACTCAACAAGAATAAGACGTTATGTGTGGGGTGATAAGCAAGATGAAGCTTTCGCAAATTCTGAAGGAGATAGAAGCTATGCAATGCTCCTAGTGTTAGATCACTCCCGCTGATGGACCGATGACTTTGTGGTCTATTGTGATGCATTCAAAACAAGGTTTTGGGTGGCGTGATGATGCTATTGACCTGGGGCAAAGTAATTAGATATGCGTTCAAGAAGTTGAAGAAGCATGAGAAAAATTATTACCACCCAAGACCTTGGAATTGGGTGCGGTGGTGTCGCTCTTAAAATTTGGAGACATTATCTTTATGGGACTCGAAAGTGTTATCTACGACTGACACATGAGGGATCTCCAGTACATATTGGACCAGAAGGATTTAAATATGCGCCAAAGCGGTGTGGATCGAGCTACTCAGTGACTAGAGTGTGAGAGTTCAAATACCACCAGGCAAGGGAAACGTAGTGGCAGATGCCTTGAGCAAGAAAAGAGAAAGACTCAAGCCCAGACCGAGTACGTGTTATGAGTATTACTATTCAATTCTGGACTCTTAAGACTAAGATCTTATAGAAGCGCTATAAGCGAAGCTTTCCCAAGGATCTCAAAGGGCCCCAATGAAATGGCTAAGAGGATTAGAAAGACACTTTGAGCAACGAGAGGTGTTAATGGTGAAAATTTACTCTTTTGATCGTATTGGATTTCCATCAGTGGTGGGTGTAAGGAAATTGATTCATGGTGATGCTCAACTTCTAGATAATCAGTACATCTCGTGGTGCGGATAAGATGTACTATGATCTGAGGAGACTTGGCATTGGTGGCCTGGTAGTGAAGAGAGACATTGCTGAGTATGGTAGCAGTGTGCTTACTGTGTTCTAAGGATTACAGCCGAACATCAGTGAGAAACAAAAAAAAAATAAAAATAAAAAACTGAAAAAAAAAAAAAAAAAAAAAAAAAAAAAAAAAACAGAACCATGAATAATTACCCCCCCCACCGCCCATAACCTTCACAGGATTTCTTTCGCACATACAAGGAAATTCCTGAGTGGAAATGGGAAAAAGATCACAATGGACTTTGTGTCACCAATGTTGCCTAAAAATAAGTAGCACGTGGGCATGTTTTACGATTAGGGCGTCCCCGTATGCCGTTGTACGAGACCTTGACCACCCCACCGTCCGCCCGCTCACTTCTTACCTATACGTTGATAGACTACAAACGGTAGGAATCTAGCAAAGATTTTATACCAATTGAGATTTGTAGGAGGACATGGTCTTTTATTGTGCCGGTTGGTATCAATCATTTCAGACCGTTGATGGGCGATTCACGTCACCTTATGGCAAAGCTTTTCAAGAAGCGCATTGGGTACAAGGACTAGACATGAAGTACTGGCTAAGCCACCCTCAGACCGTTACGGTCAGCAGTGAGCGTACTATCCAAAGCTGAGTAGGATATGCTTCGAGCTGGTGTTATGGATTTTGGTGGCAGGTGGCGGGATTATCATCTTCCATTGATTGAGTTTTTCTTATAATAACAGCTACCACATACACAAGCTCATTTGTAAGTGTGCACCATTCGAGGCTCTTGGTACGGTGCGGGAAAATGAGAAAATGTAGATCCCCGTATTATGGATCTGAATTTGGAGAGATAAGTCAGCTTATTGGACCAAGAGCATGTGCATAGAAACGGATGAAAAGATTTTCAATCAAGGAAAGATTAAAGATGGCTAGGAGTCGCCAGAAACGCTGTGTGCTGTATAAGAGGCGGTAAACCTCTTGAATTCGGAAGTTGTGAGACCGAGTGATGAGTGTTACTGAAAAGGTATCTCCAGGAAGGGCGTGGTACGATTTGGTAAAATGGGAAACTAGGCACCCACTATATGTCGGCTCCGTTAGAAAATCATCGAGCGTGTTGACGGGTGCTTATCGGTCTGAGCTACCCCAGGAGCTAAGTTGTGATTCACGGACACGTTTATGTGTAAAAACCTCAAGAAATGTTTTGGCGGAGCAGTTGTTCAAGTGCCCTTGGATGAGATCTAGGTTGATGAAAAATCTTCTTTTTGTATTGATGAACCTCTTGAGATCGTGGAACGAGTATGTGGTGTGAAGAAGCTAATAGAGAAGGAAGAATCTCAACTTAGTCAAAGTTCATGGAATAACTCTCGTCAAGGAGCTGAGTGTTATACTTGGGAACGTGGAAGACAATTCCGGAAGATATCCGAATCTTTCTGTGTCCTACGGAAGAACCAGCGCTTCAGACTGTACCTCAAATGTTCGTAAGACTTGAGCCTTGAGGACAAGATCTCTTCAACCGGAGGAGACTGTAACATTTCATATTTTATGGTCTTTTAGGACGATCTTCTATGTTTTACTAAATTTGTTTTTTTCTCGTACGAGGTTTTACTTTTATTTTTATTAGTTAAGTTAAATCGCGTAAGTTAAAAATTATCATTTAGCGTAAACGGACACCAAACAATTAAATGCTTACATCAAGCAAGGGTTATATAATTATTTGAGGATAATTATTAACTTTGTTCATTTTATTTTTATCGGATACGTAAAGTGTATACGTTTCGCGGATTAAATTGCGTTTTAGGCACTCCCGGAACACAAAAACTTTCTTACGCTTCAACATAATACCAACTTTTATAACCCAATTACACAAACTGTACAGTAAATTAACATGTATATCCTTTGTTTCCACCGAGATTCATGCACTATATACAAAATGATATTATGAAAATGGCTGTTTAACTTTCAAATTTGGTCAAATTCATGCTCCTTACCTCATCATGTAAACCCCATTCATACCTTACTTTTGACCAAGAGCTCATGCCTAGACATACCTTGGCCCTCCCTAGGACTATGCTATATGTTCCTTGACCAACTATACCTCTTATATTCATGCAAGGCTAGCAAGTAACTCTCTTTACACTCTTAACAAAAATCAAGAACAACAAAACCCTTTGGCATACACATATGCTACGGCATCAAACCACCACCACACACAAATCCATACAAAAATTTTTCTACACCCTTACATTCTTATAACTAAATATCCTAGATGTACTAAGGTATTGGCAAGCATTGTTAACCATTTCCAAGTTATAATTAAGAAAAAGGAGCTAGGGTTTAGTTAAAGTGAAAGTGAAAGGGTTTATAAAGTGCAAGTTGGTTTTTGTGGCTTAAGAACAGAGGGTTTAGTACTTGTACATCATCATCATCATTCTTCTTAAGGTCCATTTAAACTCTTTATGTTGCTATAACTTTCATTATTATGCATATGATATTTCTATTTAGCTTAAATCACCATTTAGGTTTTAATCATGAAAATAAAGTTTTCACTTGAAATGACCACATGGATTACTTTTATATATGTTGTGTTATTACTTTACATGTATGGTTAAAGGATGAGAAAATGTTGTATCATTTTGTTTTGGTGTAAAGTCATGATTATGGATTAATTATGGGTTTTTATAGCTTTCTTGAATATGTTTCAAGTTAAAGAAATACATAAGACATGTTAATATTGATTATGGACTTTTAATCATGTTGTTGGAACACTAAAATAAAGTTATGTTGGAAGAAATACACTTGTACACTTATAGTTTATATGTAAAAGTGGAAAAGTATGAAAACAAAGTATAAAGAAAAGATCAAAAATGGATTCATTGTAAGTCAAGCCAACGTTCTGTCTCAAAAATACGAAAAATTGACATACTTATTTTATGTTTTTATAGATTAATTCATTGTCACGCACGATTCCGAAAAAGGTAAGAAACTTGTTTAAACGGTTAATAACTGGAAAAGTTACGTTGTAACACACTAACGATGTTATACGTTTAATAAAAGATGTCGTATAAGTAAATTTTTATTAAAACATTTCTTATAAAAATTATAAAGCACAAGGATTTGATTTTTTTAACAAATAATGTAATATTTGTAGGATTCCCAAGATGACTAAGAATCGTAATTTTTCAATTAAATAACGAACCGAGTTATGAATTTCGCAAGTTTTACGACATATTAAGATACGTCTTTAGTAAAACTTTTTTTATAAAGTTACTATTCATGACAGAAATTATATTTTTGTAAACTCATAAAAAATTGTAGACTTTCCGCAAATACTGGAGGAAACGTCCTCGAAAGAATCGGTTTAAGAAAACGGTGCTATAACGAAATAAAATATCGGACTATTTTACGGGTTTTACGACAACAAATACTAAATTTATAAAACCCATGTCTGTCATGAACAGTAAAAGTTACTGTTCATCAGGGGGGAAATTTTATGAAAATGTCAAATATCGATAACCCGTCTTAATACGAAAAGATGGACATAAGAAACGCAAGGATCGGGCTTAAAACGCGAAAGTTACGCCAGTTTTACTAAACGGTAATTATAAACGTTTTAACTTATTAAACACAATTTTTCCTCCAATACACATTTAGTCGCGATGATTGTGCTATTATAGAATATTATGTGGTTATCAAAGTACTATATTACTAGGGAGTTTCATAATGAGGCCTCTTCGGATGGCGTTTCGACGAGTTGTTGGATTTACGATTTAAAGTGTCCTCTAGATACTCCTCCCCGAAACGTCTCTCAGCTCATGACCTCTATTTAATTATGTTTAGCCCGAACGATAGTACGAGATAACAACTATAAGATTAGATTCAAGTACTTGGTACTTATACGACCTATATTGGATTAGGTTGCATTTTCCGTTCCATTTTCCGACTCGACGCTACATTTTCTATTAGTGAATTTCTTGTTGATTTCCATTTCACTGCAAGGGAGTTCATTAAGATCTCCGCATTTCATCTGTTTTATTGTGTTTTATAAACCCCGCGAGTGAGAATACATGCTCTTTTACAAACTCATTTATTTTACTACAGTACAATTACCTTTCAATACTTTGTGAGTTCATAGTCTCGCATTTTATGATCTTTTCAGTGTTTATAACCCGCGCAGGGGAAATACTATGCTCTTTTAAAAATCATATATGATTACTATCAGTACCAAAGTACTTTTCGATACCTTGTGAGTTCATAGGCCCCCATTTTTTTCTACGCAATGTTTTTTAACAAAATGTTCTACGGGGTGAAGTACATTGCTTATTTTTACTATTGGACGTCTAGTGTTTTTCAAAGTGTATGCTATCCATGATTATCTGATCTGATTTTTATGCTGCTAAGTTACTCTTATTGCGTGAAGTCCTATTTATCTTGAACCGTCAATTGATATTATAGTGATGCGTAAGTTGGTTATGGATAGTGATCTGTCGGGATCAGTCAATCCCCACCTTTCCTTGGGTCATAGTTTGATCGGTTGGCCATTTACATCTTACGAGGTGTTCCGGGTGTTGGCAAGCTTCAGATATTGTACTTTTGCTGGGCAAAAGTCCTCATTCATATTCTGTATTGAAGTCAGTTTTTAAGGTTCTTCGGTTGTCATGACGCTTAGTGCATTAATACCTCGTTTTTAGACTATGGTATGTGTTTCCAAGAGTCTACTATTCACTTCGATTCTTCGTGGGTCATCCTTTTTACTGATAAACTATGATTTCACTCAACCTTGTGTTGACTTTGAGCAGATGTAATTTCAGGTCCTAGAGTATGAAGAGTGGACGGGAGCCGTGGCGGATATCAATGAAGACGTTATTCTGTGTTTTATCTAAAGTGTATGAAACCGTAGATTTATCTTAAAATACTTAAGTTCTTTCTTTGTTTTTATGAAGCTTTTGCGTTTTTAATTAAGAATAGTTTATGACTTTTAAAAAAACTTATGGGAAAAACCAATGTATTAACTCTGATTATTTTGCTATGGCATCAAATGAAATCTTGTCTCTTTAAACGTCCATTTTATGGTCGTGTGTCCTCAATACCTTGAAATGTTTGTTGTACTTTTGACAGTAGCACCCTATTGTTACCATTCCCGCTTCGGCTGCTGAGTCATATTGATATTTGTGGGGGTTGTGACATGCAAACACTAATACTCTTCTTCAAGTTCAAACGAATCAAAGGAAAGTGCAAATGAAACTGATGATGCTGATGAATCTGATATGGACTTATCTGATGATAATCTAAACAGAGATGATGATGCTGCAAGGTATGGAGTGTTCATGCATAACAAGTCTACTGCAACACCCAATTCTGCCTACCTCAGTATGACGGTTACAAGTTCCTCGCTAGACTTCATTCAGACCTTGCTAGATGAAACACCTGCAAATGAATTGATGGATTTTATAAGTCATCCAGTGTATATTGGTGCTCAAACAACCTCAGTGGTGCATAACCCAGAGGGAAATCCTGAGCTAACAAGCTATATATCAGGTGCATCTGAAGTACCACTTGGTACACATGTAGATGTTCTAGCAACACAAACTTTATTGCAGGAAATGTTCCCAGACAAGAATGCTCATCATTTATCATCCTCACCAGCAATTAAAACGTCCTATCCTAAAACAAATCCCCAACCAAACTCCTTACAATCCAAAGCAAAGAAGCTGATGTAAAAGGCTAAAAAGAATATGAGGAAGATCAACTTCAAGAAGGCAGTCGCACAGAAATTCAGAGAATACGATCAGAAGCTGGAAGCTCTTACAAATTTCAACGTTTTTGAAGCATTTGAAAAGGCCGTCCAAGCAAAAGTTCTGACAGAAATAAAAAAGCTTCTACCTACTCATATCCCAAGTGCCATTGCAAATTATGTTAGGCCTCGCCTTAACACCTCTGTGCTCGAAGTTATGAAAACCAAACAAATCAATCTCTTCACTCAATCATCCACCTCCACTGATGGTCTCTCAGAAATGGATCTAAAGTTAAATCTGTTGAACTGAATTCACTCGAACAAGTCATATGAGACTCATACTACACATCAACAACTTTATGATACCATTTACGAATCCATCACTCTCAATCAAGATGCACTCGATGCTCAAGCTGCATAATCATCCTTTTACAAA
>BQNB010017133.1:47348-63840 GCA_026074375.1 Tanacetum coccineum | reverse complement strand
ATTTAAGCACTAAAAGTTCTAGCTTATGTTCTAAAAAGAAGCACTTTCTCAGCTAGGCATTTGACTCTTTTAAAAACAGTTTCCACTAAAAGGATTATTCAATTAGAAAAAGTAATGGAAAATTAAAAACAGATAACACTAATTATCAACTAAACACACTTCAATTAGGAATAAGCATTTCTAAATTCACAATAAGCAACTAGAATAAGCTTCAAAAGCTATAGTAAAGTAATAGAAAATGAAACCTGAATTTGTAATCTCTGACACTAGGCACTCTATCTGAATGAGTGGCTTTACAACATAAATCTATTGGCTACCTTAGCCTCTAAACCAATGAGCTATAAGCTCAATAAGCTAAATGTAGCTTATTACTCCTCTTTGCTTCCAAACTTGATCAATATTGAACTCAAATGAACATTTTTGAACTAAAATAGACAAAAAACAGTATTCAAAAGACTTTTATAAAATTTGAATTACTTTAGAACTAGAGAAAAAAAAATAAGCTAAAATGAGCTTATTACAAGCTTATTGAGTAAAAACAGCTTATAACATGATTGCTTGAAAACAAACTAAACTCAACTTGCTTTATTGCTTAGAAATGAAGAGTACAAGAGTAGTAACAAGAAGTAAAACTGAAATTGAAAGATTTAAAAAAAAACTTAATTCGAAAATTGAACAGTACATGAAAAGAGAAAAATACAAAGAAAATTGAACTTTCTAAAAACTAACTCTCTCAAACTAACTAAGAGCTCATATTTAGAGTTGAGAGTGAAAAGAGGATGAGAGCTTCAATCCTTTATAGCCGTTGGATCTTATACATTTGAATTAAAGCCGTTGGATGTAATTGATGATGTGTTCGGACCGATGGGAGCTCGCCACGTGTGCAAGATGATGTGGAGATGGGAAAAATACGAGGTGGAGTGAGTAGGGCGAACGGGGAAGGGTTTTTGGGAAGTTTGGGTTAGTTCGAATTTTTGGCGGGAAAAGAGGTTAGGCAACGGTTAGGGAGAAAGAGTTGCCCGCGTGTGTTTGAAAGTTTGGAGTATTAACACAACCAGTCCTTGTGTTTCTCTTTGAAAAATGTAGTGTTAAATCAACTTTCGGATTTGACAAATCTAGCCCTTGTAGTTTAGAAACCAGGAAATAGACTTTTGTTTTGGGCTTTTTGTTGTATGAATAGTGTAGAAATATGGCCCAAGGGTATTTTAGTCTTTTCATCTTCCAATGTGAGGGCAAAGTGGTCATTTCCTTCAATCTTTTGTCCTTTTCTTCACTTTCTTGACCACGGTCTTGATCCGGCTTTTGAAATTGGCTTCAAATCTCTCTCTTGTACTTGTCTTTTCCGTTTCTTGTCGGTTTTGGCTTGTTTTTGCTCTTTTTGACTTTAATATCCTTTCCTGCACATTATGACACAAAAGCACACATATTTCCATCTTTTGGCATATTTTTGGCTTTTATTGGCGAAATCCTGGGTATTTTATATATACAATTTAACACTTATCATACTACATACACCAGTTTGTGTTTTATAACTCTAATTTAGTTTGATTAGCAAATTCTAACTAACATCAGTTACATGATCACTTCAACATTGCAATTAAAAAAAAAGTTAAAACTATAACATCAACGATTACTCCTTAAGTAACAAAATCAATGAAACAAAATTTGTTAGCCTTAATTTTATATAAGTCGAACAAGAATGTTATCGGTCTTATTAGTCATAATTAGTCTTGTGAATGGTTGAGAAAAAAAGATTGTGAAATTGGTGAAAGAAAAGATGAATGGTGTTTTGGTTAGGGAAAATGAAGAGTGTGGCTGTGGGTTTAGGAAAAATGAATAGGTATTGAGAGTGAAGTCAATTTATTATGTAATAAAAGTAAAGTGAATCTTGATAATTAAAAATTGATAATGAAGAACGTAATGCCATTTGACCCAATTGGTTTATTAATTAAAACAGTTCATCCCGGGTCCATAGGAAAGACCTGCTGGTTTTAGAAAGGAAAAAAAAATAAATTGTTAAAATATTAAACAAAAAATAAAAATTACAAATCCCGGTTCCAAAACTCCCAAAAAAACCGTTTTTACATCCGACCAGTCTCGAGACCCTCTCCCGGGTTGTCAAACCGGTGACTCCGCCGGTCAACCACCCGGTTTTTAATTTATAAAACATTAGAGGTAATTACATATATAATATACTCATTAAAACTTAAATAATAAATGGCATTTTTTATTTTTTTACTACAATACAATGTTTTTAAATAATGAGGATACAGTGAAAAAAAATTATTAAATCATATTTTGGGTATTAGGGATAGATAATGCAAAAGAAAAAGCAATTTTTCGTGGGGGTATATATGTAATTACCCGTCCAAGAGATAGACTCACATCGGTACAAATTTTCTCTGAATCTTTATAGTAAACAACTTTTTTTATTTCCTCCCTTATCACTATTAAAATATCGCCTACAATAAAATATCTTGAAAAACATTATAACGAATGTTCACGTTTTTGAGAATTTAGAAACTATTAAAAAGATACAAATATACACACATTCACAAAAACACAATTATTGAATTCAACCAATCATCATTTTATTCTTTTAATAACTGCATGTAACTACCAATACATTATGATAACACGTTTTGATAAATACTTACACGAAGAAAGAATAACAAGATTGAAAAGAACCGAATACAACCCAAAGAGAAAACACACAAAATATACCTAGAATGATATGGCTGCAAGCTGTATAACATAGCTTTTATTGATATGTTATTTGGATTTCCTAGGCTTGCCATCTTTATATCTTCGTCTTGAATACGGCTACACCTTACCCCTTAAACATCTAATGACTTCATATCTTCTACCAGAAATTAAAAAAAAAACACAAAAACAAAACAAAACAACTATTCAATAATTGCATTGCCAACCCCTCATCTTATAATTTCCAATTTCCTCCCCCTCCCCTAAGCTGCTAAGGCTAGAGTATATCTTTCAAGTTTAGCATATCACAGTACTTTGTGTTCTCAAAAACACTAATTTTTTTATAAATATATGTAACACCCACAAAGTCGGATTGCAGCGAAAGGTAACCGGAGGTGCTACTTTATAGCACAAAGTACAAGTGACAGAAAACGACCTCTAAGAGAGACGTTTTGAAAAGTTACATATTCGATATATATAAACATCAGAGTTCACAAAAAGAGGACCCAAAAGTTTTAACAAAACACAATGTTTTCAAAATAAAGTTTTATCGAATGTGATCATATGCGGAGTCTTCAAAAGATATATGTGCGACTTCCTTCCAAGACAACACCTAAAAGACCTGAGATAAAACATGTTAAAAATGTCAATAATAATGTAGAGTGAATTCACAGGTTTTATAATAAAACAATGGACCACAAGATTTTGAGTAATAGCAGACTAATGAAACACATTCATAAGTTAAAAATAGTTATTATTTTCCTAAGCTCATGACACCGAACCTTAACTGTTTTGTGCCCCAATAAATGTAGGGTGTTCTGCCAAACACTCCAAAGAATACCTCAAATGTTAAATATTTCCGCTGGCCATTGAAGATACCAGAACCTGGACGGGGATTGTCAGTCCCAATAGATCTATTCACAACACTCACGTTTACTTTACTAGCAATTAATGGCTCATGATTCAAGGGGACTTAAATGGCAGTAGTGGGACTTAGGCAATAATATTCAGGCATAGCATACAGTTTTGTACTTGTGTCCAAACTTAAAAACATAGCATGTAATCTCCCCAGTGAAGTTTGTAAAACAATTAAATAAGAAAAAGGGCTATGAACGCACCTTTTAGCGATAGATATGAGTTACGTAATTAAACGTCTGATAAAGCAAGATAATCCTAGGAGCAACCTAGAATTAATGACGCGACTTAGAAAAAAAATAATATGCAACACATAATAATAAGTAAGTTTTATAAAAAAATATTTTTATAAAATGCTTGGCATTGCACATTTAGTTTTTAGTTTTCTAAAATATAATTGAGCCCAATTTATACATTCCCAATTAAATACTTAAGCCCAAAAATAAATGTTTTATTTAATTAATTATAAGCCCAAAATATATAACCAAATTAGTGTCTAAAAGCCCAATCATACCAAGGCTGCCAAAAATATTCGGGTCTCGACTAACTTTACTAACCCGTATATCCTAACCCGTAAATGGTCTTCATTTGGTTTTTACGCCCACGGAAAGGTTTTTGAGTCTATTTTACAAAAATAAGGGCCCCACATTTTAAAATTTTGGTAACACCTGTGAAATTACCAATTTACCCTTGGTTACCAAAACTAAGTTTTTGACTGATTTTTACCATCTCACTAAATTTGGCGTATCTCCTAAACCGTACGCCCACAGAGGCCGAAACACGCGAAAAAATTTAAGTTGAATAGATTTCTACAACTTTTAGTTGTACTAAAATGGGGGGTTTCAGTAAAAAATTTAGGACGTATACTCAAATCAAAATCTGGGTGCATTTTCCGACTAGTTTTACCATTTTGGTCATAAAACGCTCATCGAGCATCGTTAGGCTTTGATTCAAACGGCCACGCGAAGCTAAGACAATTTTGTAGGTATTTATTATTTTTCCTAAATTTTCTCAGGTCATCAACAATTCAAAAATACTCTAACAACCTGCTGGTCTAAATATGCCATTTCAAAGGTGTTGCAAATACCACAAAGTCAAATTTCTACCTCAAAAATCTCATGTACAATGCCATAAAAGTTACCAATACATAATCAAGAATGATAAAACACCTCATTTGCAAAAAATACAACAAAGGAGAATACTTTTACAATGAAAAACATTAACAAGTGACAATGATCTTACAAAGATGACAATGAAGAAAGACTACAAAGATTTATAACTCCTCCCTTAAATTTTTGACCCAAATCAAAGTAAGCCAACCAAGCACTTGCAAGAATCCTTGATGTACTCCTATTACCATTTTAAATCAGCCCCTAACCTTGTGAATAATAATCTTGAAGATGAATTACCAAGAACAATAAACCAAACTCAAACCAACAATCAAAACCCCTAATAAACCTCAATCCACCTTACAATAATATCATGTAATAACCCCTCTAATATACCCATGAACTCTGCCCCTAACTCTCTAAATGAGATGAACACGATAAAAAAATAAAAAAACTTGATTAGGAGAACTTGAAACTTGAAAAACCTTAAATAATAATGAAACCCTAGGTTTTAATCCCTTGATTAAACCTTGAAAACTAATGAAATAAAACTTGGATGCACCTTAGATAACCTTAGAAATGATCTTGGAACACTTGAAATAAAGCAAAAATCAAAGATGATGAAACCCTCTTATGGGTTGTGTGTGACGCTGCTAAGAACAAAGAAAAGGGGAAGAGGAGAAACTTTGGTTGCTTGTGGAAATGAAAGAATGACCTAAAATAATTATAAGGAGGGTATTTATATGGGGAAAAGTTAGGGTTTACTTAACCCATGGTTCAAGTCAAGAGACTAGAACCCTTCTTGGTGGTCCTTGTGGTTCATCGACTAAGGGTAGGGAACAAGAAAAGAGTGAGCTAACTTTGGGACCAAGTTCAAGTTTTAGGAGTTTGGTTATTAAGAAATAAAATGGAATAATGGGGTTTTAAATTTAAATTTTGTATAAATTTTTTAGGATAGGTGGATACTTTTAGGGCCAACGGGTATAGACGTAGATTATAACATATGGGATACTTTGGTAAAATAATAAATTACGTAGAGCACGTAGACGAATATTAATTCTAAAGTAGGGTTCATGTTTAATAAACATTTTAATGCGAACGCGAGATGACTTAACCGTAATTCGTAAAAAGTAATTTGTTTTACTCAAGGTAAAATAAATAATAAAAGTATGGGTAAAAAAATAATCACCAGAAAATTTACGAAGTGCTACAGTCTACCCTCGTTAAGGAAACTCTGGTCCCCAGAGTTTAACTGGTGACATCAGCCGGCGAGGCTCTTGAGAAGAGATGAGGGTACTTGCTACAAAATTGGTCTTCACGCTCCCACGTGAATTCAGGTCCTCGTCGAGAGTTCCAATGAACTTTGACGATAAGGATACGGTTCTGCTTTAGTTATTTGACTTCATGGTCTATAATCTCTATAGGCTCCTCGATAAAGTATAGCTTGTTGTCGAGTAGAATTTCATTTGGTGAAATGACAAGGTTTTCATCAGATAAACATTTCTTCACGTTTCAGACGTGAAAGGTGTTATGGATTCCATTAAGTTCCCGCGACAGTTCAAGTTTTTATAGTTTGCTTGCTCTAATGATTTTGCACCTTGTACCGTATATGTAGTGTCTCAATTCTTCAGTGCAAGGGCTAAAGCTCCTATCTTCAGATTATGCGTTAAAACATGCTCGATTTCAATAAAACAATTAAACCAGATAGCAAACGAATATTGAATAAATAATAGTTAATGCATAAAATGTCTGCAATGTGCATGTATGTACGGATTAGTTGTTATGAAAATCCTTAATGAAAAGATTGAAAATTTGTATTTATGAGTGATAACGCCCAAATTATACATGTTTTCTATGGCGTTATTTATATATATTTGATCATTTCTCGTGAACTTTCGATACTTAATTAAGCTTAAATTGCTTATAGGTTCACTTGAAGACTTTAAAGACCCAAGCTCAAGAATCTATACACTTTGGGAGGCGAATACAAGAAAAGAAAGATTTCTAGCCAAAAGCTCAAGAAGTCCGCCGCACTTGTTACATAGTGCGCCGCACTTTCCTCTGAAGTTCAAACACCGCCACACTTACAATATTTTGTGCCGCACATTTTCCCAAAGATTGAAGAATTAAAGTCCATTAAATGCTATCGCATTAACTCCTCAAAACCGCCACACTTATTTGTAAGAGTGCCGCACATCCCCAGAAACAGCCATTAAATCTACACATTAACCACCAAGTCCGTCGCACTTATTGTAAGTGCGCCGCACTTTCACATTCACGCAACATTTTACCCTCTAAATTAAGATGAAATTCTCATTCCTATCATCCCTCTCACAACCATTTCCACTCATTCTACACACACATACCCCTCCCTTTTCACCAAAGACACCAAGAAAACACCTTTTCTGGAAGAAAAGATCTAACAGATCAAGAACTAAGAAGTTTTTCTTTCCTTTTTATTGAAATTAGGAATTATTAATGAGTACTTTGTTATGAACCCCTTTTCCCTAGAGGCTAAATCTCTCATGACTACTGAGTTAATTACAAATAATGATAAGTGTTTGGTATGATCTTGTCGCTTTAATCCTAAGCTATGCTGCAACCCTTTTATATCCATCTTATCTATTTTTGCTTATCAACTAGATTATATAATCATATCGGAATAGGTCGAAAAGACCCTTTTATGATCTATGTGGTTTGAAAGAATTAATCTATGGTCTTTTCTAACGTCTGTGCCGAGAAATCCACTTTCGTAATAGAAAACAAAATAAGCTTTGATATAATAGTAACTACTGGATTATTTGAGTGACACATTTGGTATGGTTACCTAAATATAGAGTCTTAAGTTAACAAGTTGATTTTGTGAAAACGTTTTCTGATGAGAAATCGTCTTAAAATTAATACCCTATCTTCAAGGTCAAATCATTTCAACACTTATAAGTAATTTGTCAAACTATCCAAGTAGTCATACTTTTATCATTGGTACAGTAAAATATTTTCAAAATTGTTAAAGTCCTATTTTCTTTCTCTTTCGATTATTTGAACAATACTCAATCCCTGTAGACGACCTGGTCTTGAACTAAAAATATTAAACAACATACGTGGGTTATAACTTTTACCCGTGGATGCGTTTCCATATAATATCCGGTATTTTCAGCTTAAAATTAAAGCTTTTGAAATACATCAAAGTTATTGGCGCCGCTGCCAGGGGATTTTCTTAGCTGTTTTGTAGTCAAAATCTGAAAATCTCTTTACACCCCTCTTTTTTTTCAAAAACCGGTTGTACAGTTTTATCTGGCAAACTGACCCAAACATTCTCTTCTCCTTGTATCAACATGTGCTTCCAGATTCTGAACTGTTACACCCGTTACTTGAACACCAAACATACACTGAATCGAAGACGTTGTCGACGAAACAGAAGAGCTCCATTTAATCCAAAGAAACAATACCACTCCATGAAACCCGAAATTGTCTATCCACAATCCTCGAGTTCTTAACATCAATTACTTCTGTAACTTTCTTGATATTCTTCAAAATTACGATGATGAACCCATGTGGGCTGCTGACCATGTTGTCGCTCTGACTCCTGGTTCCGCAATCACTATTCCTGAAACCGCAAACGAATTTGCTATTAAAGGCAACCACTTGACCCTTGTCAAAGGAAACCAATTCAATGGTAGAACCAAAACCGATCCTCATAAACACATTCACGAATTCCTTGTAATCTGCGATATATTTAAATACAAAGATACTGAGAATGAAGCCGTCCGCCTAATGATGTTTCCCCTATCCCTTACTGGGGAAGAAAAAACATGGTTGGATGAACTCAACGAAAGAACTATCGAAACATGGGATGAACTTCGAACCGCTTTCATTAGCCGTTTCTTTCCCCTCAGCTCTTTTCCACCGACCCCTCAGAGAAATACACGCTTTCTCTCAACACGAAAACGAATCTCTAACCGACGCTTGGCTTCGTATAAAGGAAATGCTCTGAAACTATCATGGTCACAATCTGTCCAAAGGCAACATTATCAAAATCTTCTATCATGGTCTAAGCGAAATAACCCAAGAAGTTTTAAATTCCACAGCTGGTGGTATTTTCCTTTATAAAACTCCAAATCAAGCCTATCAACATCTCAAAGATAAAGTCTTACTCAAACTCGATTGGGCTAAAAATCAAAAAGCCAAAACATCTCTCAAGAAAACAGTTGCTTTCGCCGATGAAGGCAGCAGTAATTCTAATACTAACAAAATTATGGCCCGAATGGATGCCATGACCCTGAAAATGGATGCTCGGTATAAAGAACACGCTAATAAAACAAAACCATATGAAGATGATATACCTATATCCCGATAGGAAGAGGCTAAATTCATGCAAACTTTTCGTAAGACTCATTTTTACAATGATTACCGCGACTGAGACTCAAATCGCGATAATTGGCGTTCAAACGAACGAAGTAGTTATAACCGAGACAACTATAGATCCAGTACTGATGACAAACCTTATGATCTTCAAGAACAATTTAACGATTTCATGAAATCTCAGCAATCGACCAACGCTTTCATCAAAGAAACATTCATGGATCTCAAGACCCAACTCGAAACCGTAGCTAAAATCATCAAGCGTCAATCCAGAACCTTGAAACCAAGTTCAACAGACTTGCTGACAAGCAATCTGGTTGACCCTCTGGATCTCTTCCAAGTAAAACTCAACCAAACCTAAAAGGATATAATTCCAAAGCTTACCAACCACCGCAATCTCGCAATGAGCTTGTGAATGCCGTATTCACAAGAAGTGGTAAATCTTACAACCCACCAGTTAACCAAAATAATCAACAAAATGATTCTGAAACTCTTATCAACTTCGATAGCGATGATGAAGACGAAGAACCGACACCACACCCGAAAACACAAAATCCAAAACCAGTCAAGGAAACTCCATTACCCAAACCGTACAAACCAAAAATCCCGTATCCTCAACGTCTAAGGAAAGAGAAAATGGAAGCTCAATACGGAAAATTTCTTGATATGATCCGCGCCGTTCGAATCAACGTACCTCTTATCGATGTCTTGGCCGGAATGCCTAATTATGGAAAATTTCTGAAGGAACTCATAAGCAACAAACATAAAGTCAAGCAAATCTTTGCCGCTTTCTTAAGCGATGAGAGTTCAGCAATGATCCAAAACAAAGTTCCACCTAAACTCGGAGACCCTGGAAGTTTTCTTATTCCATGTAATTTCGACAAAACTTTCTCCTGCAATGCCTTAGCCGACCTTGGTGCTAACATTAACCTTATGTCGTAAGATTAGCCGACAGATCATTCTAATACCCTGTTAGAATAGCTGAAAATATGCTTGTTGAAAATTGGTAAATTCACCTTTCCCGTTGATTTCGTTATTCTCGAGATGGAAGAAGATAGTAAAGTTCCCCTAATTCTGGGACGACCCTTTCTTCACACTACTGATGCAGTTATTCGAGTTAAACAGAGACAACTCAACCTTGGAGTTGGAACTGAACGAATAATTTTCAATATCGATTCTGCAATGAAACACTCCTATTGAAACGATGATACATATTTTAGTATCGATGTCATTGATGAAATCTTAGAAGAAGATTTTGATGCTCTTTTAGACGAAGGTAGTAAAATTCTTCATTCCATCGAAGGAACCCTTCTTGAAGAAGAAATATTTGCTGAATTCGATGAATTCATGGCAATGACTGCCGATGAAAACTCTGACTCTGAATCCGACACTGAAGATAAACCATTCGAAAAAATCACCATCAATACTAATTATAAGATCAAAACATCTCTTGAAGAACCTCCTACGGATCTTGAACTTAAACCTCTTCCTGATAATCTGGAATATGTATTCCTGGAAGAACCCTCTTTTCTTCCTGTTATCATATCATCTTTGCTATCTAAAGACAAGAAAAGCAAACTTATATATGTTCTTAAAAAGCACAAGCAAGCCTTTGCTTGGAAAATGACAGATATTCTTGGTATTTGCCCATCATTCTGCAAACACAAAATACAACTTTTGGATGATAAGAAACCCGTTGTCCAAAAACAGAGAAGGTTAAATCCAAAAATGCAAGAAGTTGTTAAAAAAGAAATCGTGAAACTTCTGGATACCGGTATAATTTATCCAATTGCCGATAGTCCTTGGGTTAGCCTTATCTACTGTGTACCAAAGAAAGGTGGTATTACAGTTGTCACCAACGAAAATGATGAACTTGTTCCAACAAGAACCATTACGGGTTGGCGAGTATGCATCGATTATCGTAAACTCAATGAAGAAACCGCAAAAGATCATTTTCCCTTACCTTTTATGGATCAAATGCTAGAAAGACTCACGGGAAATAAATATTTCTATTTCCTCGATGGTTTTTTTGGGTATTTTCAAATTCCTATTGATCCTAATGATCAAGAAAAAACAACATTCACTTGTCCTTTCAGAACATACGCTTATAGGCGAATGCCTTTCGGTCTATGTAATGCTCCTGCCACATTTCAAAGATGTATGTTGAAAATCTTTCACGATATGATCAAAGAATCCGTTTAAATATTCATGGAAGATTTCTCCGTCTTCGGAAACTCTTTCGACACATGCCTTAATATTCTCGATAAAATGCTCCAACGTTGCAAAGACGCTCATCTCGTCCTAAACTGGGAAAAATGTCACTTCATGGTTAAAGAAGGGATTGTGCTCGGACACAAGGTGTCTAGCGACGGACTTGAAGTTGACAAAGCAAAGATCGATGTAATCTCAAAACTTCCACCACATACTAATATCAAAAGTATTAGAAGCTTTCTCGAACATGCTGGTTTTTACCGACGATTTATTAAAGATTTCTCAAAAATTGCTCGACCTCTAACTAAACTTCTCGAAAAAGACATTCCATTTGAATTCGACGATGAATGTCGAAGAGCTTTTGAATCATTAAAAGAGAAACTCACATGTGCTCCTATGATCGTAAGCCCAAACTGGAATCTTCTATTTGAACTTGTGTGTGATACAAGTGATTTTGCTATAGGAGTCGTCTTATGTTAAAAAGATGGTAAAAACTTTCACCCGATCTACTTCGCAAGCAAAACCCTTAACTCCGCTCAACAAAAATACACCGTAACCAAAAAAGAACTTATGGCTATAGTTTTTGTATTTGACAAATTCATATCCTATCTTATTCTCTCAAAAAATATTGTTCACACTGATCATTTAGCTCTAAGGCACTTATTTAAAAATCAAGATGCTAAACCACGCCTTATTCGATGGATTTTACTTCTGCAAGAATTCGACATAGAAATCAAAGACAAAAAAGGAACATAAAATGTTGCAGCCGATCACTTATCCCGAATAAAAAACAATGAGACAAGCGATGACAGTGAAGTATATGATAACTTTCTTGGAGAAACTCTTAGGGAAATCAACATAAACGAACCTTGGTTCGCAGACTTCGCAAACTACCTAGTCGGTAATATTATACCAAAAGGGATGACATATCAACAAAAGAATAAATTCTTCTCTGACCTCAAACACTACTTTCGGGAGGAACCTTATCTCTTCAAAGTATGCTTAGACGGTATGATCAGACGTTGTATATCTGGACCAGAAACCCAAATCATTTTAGATCAATGTCACCACGGACCAGCTGGTGGACATTATAGACCAAACATAACTGCTAAAAAAGTCCTTGATTCAGGATTTTACTCGCCAACAATCATCAAAGAAGCTCATACTCTAGTCCACTTATGTGAAGCATTTCAAAGGACCAGAAATATATCAAAACGTGATGAAATGCCCTTAAACAACATTCAAGTATGTGAAATTTTTGACATATGGGGTATCGACTTTATGGGACCATTCCCAAAATCATATAAGTTTGAATACATTCTAGTCGATGTTAATTACGTATCTAAATGGGCCGAAGCTCAAGCTTTACCAACCAATGATGCCCGAGTAGTAGTCGCCTTTCTGAAGAAACTATTCTGCCGTTTCAGAATGCCCAAAGCTCTAATCAGCGACCGAGGTACTCACTTCTGTAACAAAATAATGGAAAAACCATGAAAAGATATGGAGTTAATCACCATTTCTCTACATCTTATCACCCTCAAACTAGTGGTCAAGTTGAAAACATAAACAGAGCTCTTAAAAGTATTCTTGAAAAAACTGTTAAAGACAATCCTGTTATTTGGTCAAGAAAACTCAACGACGCTCTGTGGGCTTTTCTTACTGCCTACAAAACACCTACCGGTACTACACCATACAAACTAATATATGGAAAAAGCTGTCACTTACCATTTGAAATTGAACACCGTGCATACTGGGCACTGAAAAATTGCAATCCAGATCTCATTGATGCTGGTGAGAAAAGAATGTTTTAGTTACACGAATTAGACGAACTTAGACACCAAGCTTATGAAAACTCTCATCTATACAAGGAAAGAACCAAAGTCTTGCATGACAGAAAATTAAGAATGAGAAAGGAATTCAAACAAGGAAATAAAGTCCTGCTATTTCACTCAAAGTACAAATTTAAACAACCGAAACGCAGATCCCGATGGTTAGGACCTTATATAGTGAAACATCAATATCCATCCGGATATGTTGAACTTTATGGAAAAGATGGAAACACGTCCATAGTCAATGGCCACCGACTCAAACTATATCACGAAGAAGACAATGACCCAAGGGAAGCAGTCACTCCCTTTTTCCCAAACTAATAACTCCCGAAATACGAGTCTAGCTAACGACTCTCTTAAAAATTAAGCGCTTCTCAGGAGGTAACCCGTGCTTTCACTTAAGTGTGGAGGAGTTCATCCTCCATTCTTCTACTAATATTATTTATTTTCGAAAAAAAACAAAAATATTTTCTTTTTGTGTGCTTTTGTATATTTACTTTTATGCAGGTAATTTAGCTCGTAGATATGGAAAATTACGATGCATGCTCAAGATAGCTCTACCTCAGCTATGCATTTCTCTATGCCCCGGGAAGTATCGTTTTCCCTTAATTTTCCCTATTTTATCTCTATTATCAGTTATCACATTGAGGGCAATGTTCAACTTAAGTGTGGAGGGGAGCCAAATAGGAAAAATTAATCATATCCCTCTATGTTTGCCCTGTTAAAAAATTTTTAGCTAATATTTTATGAAAAATCTTAATTATATATGCTTTCAAAAGTAAAAAATGCTCTTGGTAAGGAAAATCCAACCGGATTGACATTATAGCTAGCACACCCCAATTCACTAAATTGTGAGAAATCTAAGCCTTTATTCGGGTATCCACATTTGGTACCTAAGATAATTGATGCCTTTAGCTTGTTCGAGTTATTGTTTGATTGCAGTCATATGTGTCTATTCCGTCGTTACGGATGTGTATGTATGGTCTTTGTCGCCTTTTCTGGAACATTGGTATTGGTTGATAATTATATTTGAGAGAGCCGGTAATTTAGAAGCTCTAGAACTTGTGCTTAATCATCATTTACTAGACCGAAGCCTATCACATGTAATGTATCCCGCAAGGCTATGTTATTGCAAGCGATTCCTTAAATGCTATGTTGCTGAAGTATCTAAAAATTGATTGAAGAAGTCCTGTGCCAAGCCTTAATTATCATCATGGTAAAAAAAAAGAAGAGAAAAGTAAAAAATATGTGTTATAATCGTTCGAAGAAATAAAGGCTTATGTTCGGCGCATGAAGATTAGATCCTCTCTAGTACCAAAGTTTCATCCTTCGGTCATGTTTATGTGTTAAGTACAAGCCTTTGGCAGCTGTCTAGATTATGTCTGTGCAAATTGAGTGTTCTTCACAAAAACATATCTAAACCCTATCTGAGTGGCTGAGTGAATTTTAAAATCAAACACTATCCCTATGTAAGGTGCTATGTTATATGTCTATGCCTGAAAAGTTATCTAAAATAAAATCTCTTAAAAAATCAAATTTTCTGCACGTCACGATAAATGATTTTAATTTCTCGCTTCCATTACTTGAGGGCAAGCAATAAGCTAAGTGTGGAGGGATTTAATAACGCCCAAATTATACATGTTTTCTATGGCGTTATTTATATATATTTGATCATTTCTTGTGAACTTTCGATACTTAATTAAGCTTAAATTGCTTTTAGGTTCACTTGAAGACTCTAAAGACCCAAGCTCAAGAATCTATACACTTTGGGAGGCGAATACAAGAAAAGAAAGATTTCTAGCCAAAAGCTCAAGAAGTCCGCAGCACTTGTTACATAGTGCGCCGCACTTTCCTCTGAAGTTTAAACACCGCCACACTTACAATATTGTGCGCCGCACATTTTCCCAAAGATTGAAGAATTAAACTCCATTAAATGCTATCGCATTAACTCCTCAAAACTGCCACACTTATTTGTAAGTGCGCCGCACTTCCAGTAAAATCCATTAAATGCTATCGCATTAACTCCTCAAAACCGCCGCACTTATTTGTAAGTGCGCCGCACTTCTAGTAAAAGCCATTAAATGCTATCGCACTAACTCACCAAAACCGCCACACTTATTTGTAAGTGCGCCGCACTTTTCACCAAATTTTGCCTATAAATTGAGACGAAATTTCTCATTCCTATCATCCCTCTCATAACCATTTACACTCATTCTACACACACATACCCCTCCCCTTTCACCAAAACACCAAGAAACACCTTTTCCCTTAAAGAAAAGATCTAACGATCAAGAACAAAGAAGTTTTCTTACCTTGTTATTGAAATAATAGAAATTTATGTAATGAGTACTTTTGTTATGAACCCCTTAGCCATGAGAGGCTAAATCTCTCATCACTACTCGGTGAAGTTACGATAATGAATAAGTGTTTGGTATGATCTTGATCGCTTTAATCCTAAGCTTATGTTGCAACCCTGTTATATCCCATCTTATCTATTTTTGCTTATCAACTTAGATTATATAATCATATCGGTATAGGTCGAACGACCCGTTATGATCTATGTGGTTTTAAAGATTTGTCTATGGTCTTTAACGTTTGTGCTGAGAAATCCACTTTTGTAAATTAATAAATAAAATAAGCTTTGATATAATAGTAACTGGCTTATTTGAGTGACACATTTGGTCTGGTTAACTAAATATAAGTCTTAAGTTAACAATTTGATTTGAGAAAACATTTTCTGACGAGAAATCATCTTTATAAATTAATACCCCATCTTCAAGGTCAAATCATTTCCAACACTTATAAGTTATTTTTTAACTATCCGAGTAGTCATACTTTTTATCATTGCTAAAGTAAAAATTATTTTCAAAATTGTTAAAGTCTATTTTCTTTCTGATTATTTGAACACTACTCTAATCCATGTGGACGACCTGGTCTTACCTAAAAAGATTATACTGCATACGTGGGTTATACTTTTACCTGTGTGTTTCCATATAAGTATCTGATATTTTCACTCTTATAAATTTAAAGCTTTTGAAACACATCAATTACCAACCTGAGCTAGCATGGCGGGTAAGAGGTTCTGCAACTGCTGGGCAATGATTGTCGAGAAGTTGGGTGCTCCTCCTACACCCCCATTGACTCCTTCTACATTCCCATTGACTCCCTCTACGCCCCTATTAGCTCCCAAACCCTGGTCATTTCCTTGACCATTCAATTCGTCAATATGCTCATCATTACCTCCCCCAGGTCCTCTACCCTTTCCACCTCTACCAACCCGTTCACCCATTCCTCCTCCTTGTAATTCGGCAACAAGCCGGCAGTCACTTCGGGTCCGCATCCTTGGCGGCATTATCTACACGA
>BQNB010017133.1:6145-46270 GCA_026074375.1 Tanacetum coccineum | reverse complement strand
ATATATATATATATATATATATATAGGGATGGGTTCTAGAGAAAACATAATTTTTGTAAAAAACCTAGAAAACAAAGGTACAGGGTAAATTTTGCAAATGTCTAAAACTATAGGGTAGAAATTAAAAAACAAAAACAAATAGGGGTAAATCCATTATCATCATCACAAAACACATAGTCGTTATTTTCAATACACACAGCCGTCATCTGCATCTCCATCGCCACCATCATAGATCATTGCCATCTCCACCACTCCATCATCATATTCAAAACCCTAACAACACTCATTGCCGACATTATCTCCACCGTCACCGGAATAGCTTAAACCAGATGCACTGCACGCCAGATCTTCCGTGGTACCCCCAAAGAACATCGAAATCAACCTAGAGATATTATTTTAAATGTAAGTTTTTAATTTCATTTTTTTAATCTCTATGTTATTTAAGTGCATCAATGTGAAACTTATAATATAATTAGTGTTATTGTGGAATGGAATGACATTTAATGAATTTGAATATATCAAATTACATCTTAGTGCATCCAAGTAAATAATATGTTATAGCATTTATTTGTATGAATGAGTACATCAGTATAACATATTTTTGTTAGATTAGAGCATCGCGAGATAGATTGTATTGAGCAAATCACACTCCTTTATTGTCGAGTTTGTACTTATTGTCCTCTGTTACTATGTAATAAAAAAATGTGTACAGAACGTTAAGCACAATGCATCCTGTTAGTAATGAATTAGGGCATCACTCGACTTGTTACATCATTTTTTTGTAAATTAGTGCATCAAAAAAATGTTTTGCGACATCTCTTGTAATATGATAAGAGCATGTTAAGTTAGGGCATCTGTTTGTTTTGTTTAGTGCATCTATGAACACATTGGAGTATAACTGATTAGTGCATCTGTTTGTATGTTTAGGGCATCCATTTGTATGAACTTTAAGGCATCATTGTGTTACGGCATATGTTAGTATCGTTAGGGCATCAGTGTGTAAGTTTAGTGTATGTATGTTTAGTGCATCTGTGTGTATTTTATTGCATCGTTAAACTTTGGCATATGAACGTATGTTCAGTGCATTGTTGAACATTTTTAAGGCATCACTGAGTATGATGATTGCATCGTTGGACACATTAGAGCATCACTGAATACGATTAGGGCATCGTTAAACATATTAAGGCATCAATGTGGTCTGCAATGTATATTTAGTGCATCGCTGGACTTATTAGGGCATCAATTAGTATGATTAGTGCACCGTTAGACATTAAGGTACAAGTGTGTATGTTTAGTGCATTTGTTTTAATTTTTAGTGCATCGTTCGACATACCTTAGGCAAATGATCGTTGAACATGTAGAGCATCAGTGAGTATGGTTAGAACATTAGTGAGTATGATTAGTGCATCATCAGACATATAACGCATCAGTGTGTACGTTTAACAATGCGCATCAGTGTGTATGTTTCTATGTATAAAAATGTGTTACGACGTTAGCGCATCTGTTAGTATGATTAGGGCATCACTCGACTTGTTACATCATTTGTTTTGTATAATTAGTGCATCAAAAAATGTTTTACGGCATCTATTGTAGTATGATAAGAGTATCGTGTTAAATTAGGTCAATTGTTTGTTTTGTTTAGTGCATCTAGGAACACATTAGGGTATCACTGTTTAGTGCATCTATTTGTATGTTTAGGGCATCCATTGGTATGAACTTTAGGGCATCATTATGTTACGGGTAATGTTAGTATGATCAGGGCATTAGTGTGTAAGTTTACTTTCTTATACCTTTTAGTTTCACATGTTCCATGTCTTAAATGTATTTTTTAGGGCATCTGTTTGATTACTATTAGGGCATCCGTGAGTATTATTAGTGCATCATTGGAATTATTAGGGCATTTGTTTGATATGTGGTCTTTGTCGTTATGCGATCTTTTGATCGTTCATAATTTAAGTATAGCTGCCTGTATCATCACATGTTAATCTTTGTATGGTAAATATCTTATTCTTGCTTCATTTTCTATCTTTTAGAGTTTGCAAAGCAGAAACGCAGTGAACTTGCACTCATTCCCTATTTATTTTCATTTTTTTGTTTTTACTCATTTTTTGTGTTAGGCTATGTAGGGCGGTCCCTGTGGTTAATGTGAATTCAGGGAAATATTTCCCCCTTTTTTTCTCACATTTTCCCGTTTAGAAATTGAATAATTAGATTTAGTTTTGTTTGCAGCTAAAAACTGCTGCACAAAAGTGTATTTTGTTGTGATGATAAGATATTAATTGGTTTGAGTTTTTGTTCAATTGATTTATTTATGATTTATTCTAAAGTTTGCTAATTAGTAACATGTCTGTAAATAATTGGATACTTATAAGTTTTGCTGCATTTTAACTAGTTTTTTTTAACTCTAAATAAGCATATCTGAGTTTTGAATATATGTTTACTTTCTTATACCTTTTAGTTTCACAGGTTCCAAGTCTTACATGTATTCTGTTTGATTACTATTAGGGCATCAGTGAGTATTATTAGTGCATCATTAGAATTATTAGGGCATCTGTTTGATATGTGATCTTTGTCGTTATGCGATCTTTTGATCTTTCATAGTTTAAGTATAGCTGCCTGTATTATCACATGCTAATCTTTGTATGGAAAATATCTTATTCTTGCTTTATTTTCTGTCTTTTAGAGTTTGCAAAGCAAAAACGCGGTGAACTTGCACTCATTACCCTTTTTATTTTCATTATTTGTTTTTACTCATTTTTTGTGTTAGGCCATGTAGGGCGGTCCCTGTGGGTAATGTGAATTCAGATCCTTCTCCATTTACCCGTTTAGAATCGAATAATTAGATTTAGTTTTGTTTAAAGCTAAAACTGATCATTTTACCTACACAAAAGTGTGTTGATGATAAGATAATTATTGGTTTGAGATTTTGTCCAAATCTGATTGTTTATGATTTTATTTCTAAAGTTTGTAAAATACTAAACACCGTGTGTAAATAATTGGATAACTTATCAGTTTTATATGTTTACTTTCTTATACCTTTTAGTTTCACATGTTCCAAGTCTTACATGTATTTTTTTAGGGCATCTGTTTGATTATTATTAGTGCATCATTAGAATTATTAGGGCATCTGTTTGATATGTGATCTTTGTCGTTATGCGATCTTTTGATCTTTCATAGTTTAAGTATAGTTGCCCTGTATCAGCACATGTTAATCTTTGTATGGAAAATATCTTATTCTTGCTTCATTTTCTATCTTTTAGAGTTTGCAAAACAGTATTTTTGGTGGAGCAACCTGGTTCGTCAATAAAATGAAAGGTTTGTTCTGCTTCATGGTTCTGATATCCATCTTAAATTTTGGTTATTTTATTTTTTGTGCCACTTTCTCTTTTTATTTCTTTTATTTGAGTTGGTTACCGGAATTTCGTTAACTGAATATAGTCTTCTGTTAATGTTCTTATGTGATTGATTATAGGCATTCTAGAGCTTTTATTTCTGGATTTTATTTTTATATTTAAGGCTCTAGCTCTAAATCTTGTTGCATAATGTTGTTTCAGTAAGTATTACGGATTAGAAGTATAAGTGGTGGGGCTATGCAAGTTTAATATCATGCATGAAGTAGTTGCAAAATAGGATGGTTTTTTGCAGCAAACAGATCTATGTATTTTTTAGCAAAAAATTCTTGCTGCTACTATTTATCCATAACAACAAAAACTGCATGACATATATGCATTAATGATTATATGGGCTCAATCGATAGAGTTTATCATAATAAGATTGTACTAATTATGAGCATATTCACCCGAAAACCGAACCGACCCGACCCGACAAACCGATCAAAATCGGGCCGAACAGAACTGAACCGACCTTATTCGGTTCGGTTCAAAACGACACTTATTCGGTTCAAAGTACCTAAACCGAATCGGTTCGGTTTTAGTTTATATACTATATATACTCGGTTCGGTTCTTGGTTGGAAATTTACCTTGATTCGGGTTCGGTTCGGAACCGATACTCCCCCCCCCCCCCAAACACCCTTCTTTAATCTTCCATGACTATATATTTAAAGATTCTTTAGCAGGGGTGACTATTAGCGAAATATCTAAGCTACCATTTGGTAATGGTGAAATAAGAAAATTTTAGTAGTTTAAATTACATTTGATTAGTATCTTCTTTTTTTTGGTTAACCATTAGTATCTTACTAGTAAGGTGAAATAATAAAAAAAATAGGTGATATTTATCTTACTAGTATCTAGAACTACTGAATGTTGGCATATGGTTTGGACTCTCGATACAAATTTTGTTTTTAACTAGCCAATCTTTTTGGTGGACATTTCAACTATGCAGTTATCTCGGTCAGATTTCAAATATCGTTCAAGGACCGAGATTTGAAATAGCGGTTATCGCGGTGAGATATCGATTTTTATATTATCTAGAATATTAAATATATATATATATATATATGTATATATATATATTAAAATCATAAAAGATTAAACATAAAACATAGCATAAAAGTGTCAAACGGAATTATGTTTTTCATCTATGTGAGTTACAACTTTTGGATCCAGTATCGATTACACTGGAACAATCTTATGTACCTTGCTACATTGAACTCAACATTGTCTCAATTTATTGAAAGTTTTTTCAACTGAAAGTGAAACTATTAAGATTATTATGTTACATGCACGTGTGTAAAGTGCTATGGTCGAGTCGAGCTCGACCAAACTTGATAGGCTAAGCTAAGTCTTCTGGCTATTTTATGAATCCGAATTAATTGCTATACAGTATGTTTTAGCTCATAGGTATACTTGAAATCAATGTGTGAAATATGGCTCGCGATATATTGTAATTTGATGTTGAATATATAATGTTATCAGTTTCAAACACCCTATATTAGTTGCTAGCTTCATATATCAGGTGGTTAATATCAATAGGGGGTGGACAAATGGTTGGTAACAGAAGTTCCACGATGTAGGTACGTTTTCTGAATCGATGTTTAGGACTGTCCCTTATATCCAAAACAGGTTTTGTTTATTTATATTACTCTATTAGGAGTTTTCTTTCTGCCATTAGGGCATTTTTTTTGCATTTGTGAATTTAATTGCGGCTCTTCGAGTGATTAATTAGGACATGTCAAACTACTGTATGGTCATATTGTAGTCATTTTTTTTCTAGCTATTTACTAAAGAGATGCTTCATTCAAATCATGTACGAACCCATACAAAGAACCACACTGGTTTGAAGTGCTTGCGTATACGTGCAGAATGGCTTTTGTTGATCATTCTTGTGAGTTAAAAAATTTCAAGTATTATTTTTAAATTGTATGTAGTCAAAAAAACTGTCGGAAGTGTCATTATCGATGACTCAATATTAACTTATCACATTTGCAGGGGCCGGGTTCGTGCCTATGTGGCGGGTTCCAGGAGATAAAACTTGCGACCCTCTCGGAGCTCAAGGCAGGAAGAGAATAAAACCTTAATTGGTCATCCAGGTACCATGATCTTGAAAAGAGTTTGCAGACCGCATGGAGATGGCAAATATATATATATATATATATATATGTATATATATATATATATATGTATATATATATGTATATATATATATATACATGTATATATATATATATATGTATGTATATATATATGTATATATATATATGTATATATATATATATATATGTATATATATATATATGTATATATGTATATATGTATATATATATATATATGTATATGTTGAATATATTTCGAGTAGCATGTAGACGTAGAGTGTATACTATAGCACTTTTTTATTTCAATCTAACTGAGGTAAAGGTAACATTCTTTGTGTTTTTTGTAGGATGGTTAAAAGATTAATGTTCGTGTTTGTGCTATGATCCGACCACTTAACAGTTCTCTCCCATTTATAGGCGGAATTTGTAAATTAATAGTAGGTATTTGTCTCATGCGAAAGATGAAGCTAAATTCGTGCCTGTTAATTTAAAACATGATGAACGTGGTGAGAAATGACTGAAGCATCCGCTAGGAAGTGGCATTCTTCATCAGGGATACTGGGAAATATACAACCTTATTATAGCTCTATAAATGCATAGTAGAGGGTTGTGCAATATCAATTAGATAGTGTAGTCAACATCAGTGTGAGATGATTTTCTGCTAGTGTGGTTACAGGTGAATTATCAAGGTCTGATGCATCACCAGCATGTTCCCCTAGTAATATTTGTGTAGCAAATGGCCATATCAAGTCCGAGCATATTAGTTCTGTTGACTCATTTTCCACGAAATGCATATCCTCACAGCAAGTTCTGCCTCCAGCGACCTACATATCTGGAGATAATAAAGGCGCGACATTTTGCTCTGAGTTGAACACAGAAGATGATGATGCACACTTGAATTCTTCCAACGCTGCTCCTGCATTAAGGTATGCCTGGGGGGTTGTTAATTGGAGATGCTTCTACTGTATTGTACTTTGTTGATGATACAAATGGTGGTAAAGAAAGTGATGTAGTTGTTTAGGTGCAAAGGTTGAGACACAAGGTAATGAAAAATCTGCTTCTTGGTCATCTTCTGATATGCACCAGGATGAGAATAAGTTGGTGCACAAACGATCTGACAGGAACTTAGTATTGCCCGAAGAACCCCACTTAGCACCAAAGTCTGAGAAGATGGTGATCAGGATTGCTTCCAACCCGATTAAAAGCACAAGAGAACACGGTTACGAGGTGTATTTTGCAATGTATTTTGTTTGGTATTTTATGACATAATTGATGTAATTTCTTTTGTGAAATATTTTTCAGAGATAGCAGTAGATTGTGTCGGTAACCTATAATTTATCTCTTAGACATGTTTAGATTCTGTAATATGTTTTTTAGTATCAGTTAGCGATGATTTTCTTTGGTCTTGTAATTTTTGAAATGCGTTGTACATGTATTTATTCTCTTTTTCCAGATATATTAAAGACTAGCTTGGATCTAATGTGGTTAAGTGGTCATAGGAAAATGTTAATTTTACATTTGTAGTCAATACTAGAAGATTGATTAGTTAGTGAGTTTTAGATTGAAGACTCATAGAAATAAAAGTAGGGAACTTTTATAAAGGATGGTAAGTTTCCGTAATAAAACTAAAAAGAGGTCGTTATTAAACAAAAGATGCGAGACAATCTCATAAGAAAGATTAAAAGATATACGCAGAAGAACCATGATAGAAAATAGAGAAAGAGTGACATAGTAGGCCTCTGCGACTTAGCGAGAAAAAATGAGGATGGAACGGTGGTTCAATCCAAGGGTTGGGAAGTGGTTTTCTAGGTTTTCCACCAAGATGAAGTTTTCTTATGATCCCATCTCTCTCTCTCTCTCTCTCTATATATATATATATATATATAAGTCATGTTAGCAAGTAATGTAAACAAGTAAGCAAGTAGTGTGTATGCACATGAAAAAGTTTCATGTGATACAATGTTTGTAAAAACGGTTATAGTCTAGGTAAAATATGCAACCTAGTTCTCTATATCCTTGGCTCTGAATACCAATCTGTAACACCCCCAAAATGGGTCGCATCGGAAATATGTTCGGGAGCGTTACTTCATAATACCATTGCACAAGATATGAGAGAGCGAACTTTAAATGAGTCATTTGAAAAGTAATCTCATTGATTTAGTTGAAATATACATTTGTCCCAAGGTTTGCATCACAATGGAAGACTAAAAATAGTACAACGAGATTTGATAGTTTGTATGCAAGAAGAAATCCATGAATATAATCTTGTAAAATTTAGACTCCAATGCGCATCAGTTATGTCAAACATTCTATTCACCTGAGAAATACATTCTTAAAAGTGTTAACATAAAGTTGGTGAGTTCATAAGTTTTTGTAAGTATAAATGTTGGATCAAAGATTCATAAAGTGTGTATGACCATTGTAACCTATACAATAGTCACAAAAATGTAAGTATAAATATTGAAATCAAATATTTATAAAGTGTGTGTGATCAATGTAACACATACAATAGTCAAGAAAATGTGATTATGACTGCACTAAGTTCATAACACTGAGGCTCCGACTTGTATGTATGCCAATCTTTTCAGGCACTGTAAGTGTTCATGTGAATGTAGTTCAATGTTTCAATATGGTATACGTCTGTTAGTTCAATCCGTCAAACTAGTGAGCGCTACTCACCCAAACGGGGATGTCAATCCCAAATAGATCTATTTTATAACATTCACGCTTACCCACCGTAATGAACACTTCATGCCACTTAAGCTAATTAGTGATCATTTAAATGAAAGTAAAGTTGTTGCGTCCATAAGTGAAAATAAGTAATGTATCCTACCGCGAGATATGTAAATGAGTGTGTAACGAGTTTGTAAACGAGTTTGTAATGAGTATGTAAACGAGTATGTAAACAATTTTGTAAACGTGTATGTAAAGGAGTATGTAAACAAGTTATGAAATCAAGTATGTAAACGAGTTTGTAAATGCGCATGTATTCTCCCCCAAAATAGTTCAAAACAAGTAAAATAGAGGCCATGAAACTCACCTCAAATGAAGGTATCAAATGTAGCAAAAATCAACAAAGAATGACGTCTCAAATTTCTGAAATGCAACCTAATTAATTATAGGTCGTGTAAGTGTATGTATCTAAAATAAACACACCATGTACATTATCAAGTCATATCACCACCTAATAGTTTTGTTTATAATTCAAAATAATTATTTAAATCACGTTTGATAGTTAATGTCTAAGTATATGTATCCATAAAAAGATTATCTTTGTCACATAATTGGTTATTGTTATTAATACTTGATTTAATATTTTTATTATTTATATAATGACATCATATAAATAGTTTAATTATTTCATAAAATAATATTATAAAGTTAAAACATGTATAAACATTATATAAGTAATACTACATTATTTCTTAAGGTTTTTATAGCCTAAACGGACCCGAAAACGCTCGTAAGCCTTATTTTAAAGTTCTAACATCAAACAATGTAGTTTATAAAAGTGCAGAAAGTTATTTATAAAAGTTAACTAGCTTTTATAATTTCTAGTTAAATATCTATACACTTCTAGCCTCCGAAAACATGATATTTTTAGTAGAACATTATTCCGAACAACTTTGTAGTTTTATACTTTGGCCGAATCGGACCCGAAAGCCCTCAAAAACATCGATTTCAAAGTTCACAGTTTTCTCGCAGTTTCACAGTTTTATAAAAGCTGTGAGAAATTATGTAGTTTTTGAAATGTTTAAAAATTCATAACTTTCTCGTTTTATTTCCGTATTTCGAGTTCTTTATATGTACAAAATCGTGTCGAGATAATCTATCATAATGTTATGTTTATAGATTTTATAAAATCCATACAGAAACAGTTTATATAAACTATTTTTATATAAAAACACTTTTTATATATTTATTTACCGAAATCTTGTAAAATTCGTATCTCCTTCGTTATAGCTTCATTTTGCGAGTTCCTTATATACACAGAATTGTCTTGAAATGTACTATTTGAATCTTTAAATTATATATATATATATATATATATATATATATATATATATATATATATATTATAAAAATTTGTATTTTTATAGAATGTATAATCTGTTCAAATGTATATATTTATAAAAATTGTTTTATAAACTTTTGACATAATTAAATTATTACAAGTCCTCTAATTTAATTAACACAACATCCCTTGTATTTTTTGTGTCCTCTAATTTATGTCGAAAAAATGTTCCTAATAATTATTTATTTATAACTTTATAAATAAACTTTTAACAATTAATTCGTCAATTGATTTTATAAATTAACCAACACTTGTAGAGAAATATGTTCTTGCATTCTAACACACTTTAAACACCTAATCATCATGGTTATGTATTTATTCGATTATGAACATGTTTGTTTTTATTTTATAACTTTATAAAATATTACTAGTGGTGATGTAATAAATAATAAATATGAATGTATATAAATGAAGTAATTAAATAAAAGTGTAGGGATTTTGTTAGACCTTGAGTGCTGGAATGAGATTTGAAATCAAATCAAACACTTCGCCTTCTTTGAACCATAAATCTTTTTATAAACCCAAATATCTTTGAAAAACCCTAGTTTCCTTCTTCTTGGAAAACCTAGTTTCTTCTTCTTGAAAACCCTAGATTTTATGAACCCTAGTCCTTGCAATACCCTTGATATAACTTAGACATCAAACCTAAACAACCTTGAATACTTGTATTATTGCTAAAATAAAAATTATGAAACTTTCTTGGCACCCTATTTGAGCCGTAGGTTTTAGATGGGAAAGCAAGAGAGAAAATTTGATTTTGCTTGAAAATGAAGTGTGAATATGTCTTGCACTAGTCTTTTATTTATATTGGAAGTAAAACCTAAACCATGTCATAAAACAAGGGATTAGAAAGTAGTTTTGTGGTAATGGTACAAGTGCTCTCCTCTTCCCTAGGAGGAGGGGCACGGTTTGAAGGCAGGGAAGGGACAAGGTGGTACTTAGTTGTCCTATGGGTAAAGACTTGAAGATTACATGGTGGCTAATAGCAAGATGAAGTGACTTTAGTGGAGGGTTATGCTTTATTTGTGTTTTATTCCATGTAAAACCGGCCCTATAATGTATTAGTGTAGAAATGATTTAATTTTTGAGTATATGTATAAGAGTGGGTATTTGTTGAAGTATAGATGGGTATTGGTGCTTCCATGCATGCATAAATGTAATTTATTGCGAAACGTAAACGTTTTACGTAACGGATTCGCCAAATATCTGCTAACTACACTTACCGCATACGCTATGTCTGGCCTCGTGCACACCATCAAGTACATTAAGCTACCAACCGCATTTGCATACGGCACCTTACTCATCCTTTCAACATCACAATCCCTAACCAGATAATCCTTCAACGACAGCTTGAAGTGCCCACCCAATGGCATCTGAACCGATTTCCCATTGTCTATTCTAAAATTATTCAAAATCTTAGAAACATACCTGGATTGTGACACCCTCAGAATCTTGCGACTCCGATCCCTGACGATCTCCATACCAAGAATCTTCTTTGCTTCCCCGAGCTCCTTCATGTCGAACTCCTTTTTAAGCGAAGACTTGGTAGACCCAATCTTAGCCTTGCTCTTACAAGTAATCAGCATATCGTCTACATATAACAGTAGATAGATATACTCACCTGGTGCATAACTCCTGTAATATACGCAGCTGTCGTAACTGCTACGCTTGAACCCGTTACTCAACATGGACTCATCGAACCTCTTATACCATTGCCTAGGTGACTGCTTCAAACCATAAAGGGATTTCTTTAACAAACATACCTTGTTACCTTGTTCATATCCCGGTGGTTGCTTCATGTAGATCACTTCTTCAAGATTTCCATGTAAAAATATTGTCTTTACATCAAGCTACTCCAGCTCATAATCTTTACACGCAGTCAATGCAAGTATAACCCGAATAGATGTGTGTCGAACTACCAGAGAAAATACTTCATTGTAATCAATACCTGCCCTTTGTGTGAATCCACGAGCCACCAACCTTGCCTTGTACCTAGGCTTTTGAACACCTTCAATCCCTTCCTTTATCTTGAATAGCCATTTAGAACTCACCAGCTTTTGCCCAGCTGGAGGATCTACTAATTCCCAGGTCTTGTTCTTCCTCAGAGAATCCATCTCTTCTTCCATAGCAGCTTTCCACTTAGAACTGTCTTCACAAGCAACTGCCTCTTGGTATGTCAATGGTTCATGAGTATCTTCTTCCTCTGCTGCAGCAAACGCGTAAGCAGCCATATTACTTTCATCTCGAAACCTCAAAGGTTTCGTTCTTGTCCTTCGCTCTCTATCCCGAGCCAACTGATAATCTGTGAGATCTGGTGTCTGATCAGTTTCATGATCCCCTGCATCTTCATCATCGCCATCTTCCTGATCTATCTGATCTTCCTCAGGCGTATGATTATTAAACCTCTGCAGTTCCACCTCAACTTGTAATTCCTTAACAGACTTATCACCTGCACCAGAATCCTTCAACGTGTCTTTGTACATGACACTTTCATTGAAGACCACGTTTCTGCTAGTGACTATTTTAGGTGATTCACCATCAAGCCTATATAGTCTGTACCCCTTCACACCCTCGGGATACCCCAAAAGAACGCATTTTATCGCTCTCGGCTCGAGCTTACCTTGTTTATTGTGTGGATATGCGACACAGCCAAAAATCTTTCAACATCCCATAAATCATTTGGACTTTGTCCGAACCACATCCATAGGAGTTTTTTCTCAAATCGCTGTCGCTGGTGACTATTGATAAGATTATGGGATGTACATCTCGCTTCCGACCCGAATGTTTTGGGCAATCCAGAATAAATCAATAAACAGCGTACCTTATCCAAGAGAGTTCAGTTCATACGTTCTGCTAGCCCATTCTGCTGCGGCATCCCGGTAACTTTCAGATGTCTAGCAATCTTACTCTCAACGCATAGCTGCTCAAACTCCCGGTTATAGAACTCAAGACCATTATCCGTCCTCAGCTTCTTAACCTTCCTCCTAGTCTGATTCTCTACTAACTGCTTTCACTCTTAGAATTTTAAATGCTTAATTGTGTTGAACCTGAGACAGTTATAAACCCCCTAACTCCTGAAAAAATTATTAACAATAGATTAGAAATACCCCTCTTACCTCCCAATGATTTTCCCCTGAGACGAACCCATAGTCTGAATGAAAATAGTCTATCACTCCATGAGTAGTGTGCCTTCCTACACCGAAACTGACTCGAAGTAACTTTCCCATAACACAATTCTCACAAAAAGACAGCTTACCTACACTCTTTTTGCCAAACAGCCTTTCCTTTTCCAGCACCTGTAGTCCCGCCTCGTTGATATGTCCTAGTCTTTTATGCCAAACCTACGCAAGACTGTCTTTTTCTTCACACTAGATTAGCTATCCTTACAATTCATGGCCATCCAAAGAGTATACGCAATTATCCCTTCGTATTCAGATACCAAATTGGTAAGTTCCTTAACATACTCGATTCGACAAAGATTTGTTTAGGTATAAGTGTTGTTTTTTTCAACAACATCACATTGTAGACTCAATATTTTCAATTGGTTGAACCAGGAAAAACGAGATTCCTTTGTAAAACCGATTTGATGTATATATAAGATTCAATTTCAAAAACTATGTTTACCCAAAAAGTCAACAATTTGTACAAATTGACGAGTGGTGATTTGCTTGATAGTATTGTAAATTTTTGAATTTGCATATTATAGAATTCGAGCAGCCTACAACCCTGATTACTAGAGCGAAACTTCGAAACAAGAAGGCGAAACACACAAACACAGCAGCTTATACAATAGAAAAGTAAAGCACACGTACAAGGTATATCCCTAACCAAATATTAATTAGTATTGAAAGAATGAAGTGACAAGACCCCTCCCCCTCACCTCCTTTTATAAAGATGAGGTGGAGAACAAACCCTAAGTCGGTCATGGGCTGGGTTTGGGACACAAGTTTACCCACGACCCTTTATTTTGACTAATAACAAACTTAACACTTGACTACCTGGACTTTTGCTAAAATAAAGACTAAACCTAACAATTTCCACCTTAGGCTTTATATTACCCTACACCAACATTCAGCAACTCCAAGCAATGTTGTAATTTGAGTCCAGATACCAACTCCAAGCAATGTTCCTGGTGATATCAAGTTTCTTTGTAACGCGAGTATAATAACGTGCAACATACAAGTAGGTAATATAAAAAAAACATCCACGGAAGACATACGTACGATTTTATAGAAAATGTTGACGTTTAATATTCCATAATTGTTAAAAAAAATGGTCAGTGGAATAAAAAACATGTGTTACATACAAGTCAAGCCCGCCGCAACGCGTGGATATATTTCCACTCAATATTCATTCGAAACAGATTCGGGAAAAATTATGTCGTGCGGAAACGTGCGGGCTATGTAATAATTCATTAAGATCAAAAAATACAGGTGGAAAGATCTTCTATTGGCGAACAAAACGAGCCCAAAATATTTATCACATGCTTTCGTGACATACGACAATCTGATCCCAAACTATTTACGAACTTTTCATATAATTAACTATATTTAACAAATATATAACCATTATTACGATTCATTCAGGATAAAAATACCCACGAAAAAATCTTCGAATTGCGAAACAAAAACGAGCCAAATTATTACCAATGTTATGAAATCACGCCCACAATTTTATAAAATATGTCAAAAATGTCTTGGATCCTCGGCGGGCTCCTTATGCCCATGTAATCGGCGAAAATTGGGTTAATTCTATTTTATATCTAGGAACAAAAAGTAGTCGCCCATTATTCTTTGATTTACTATAACAATTGTATACCAAAAATTGTTAACAATACTACATAAACACATATTATCAAGCTAAAAACTTGCGATCTTAGTTAGCCGCTACATGCCGCGGGAAATTATGCGATCGTTAAGTTATTTTAAATTACATACAATCATGGTTTTTAAAATGGCACGCCATGCGCCTTAAGGCTTGCAAGGCGGCGAGGCATTGTCCTTACGCTATGCAAATGACAAGGCTGATGCTTATGGTTTGGCATTGGAATGAGGGGTGAAAAATGTGGATAAGGGCTGATAGATTGGATGCGTGAAAGCTTTTTTGAATTTGAATTTCGATAAAAGATTTTTATTATAAAAATGAACTAGGATTACATACAAAGATGTTAATTTAATTTATTTCCGTATGTTTAACCTTTTTGTAAAAAACTCAATTTATTTAAAGTATAACATATATATTTATATATTTTTTTTATATTATTTATTATATATATTATGAAAATATTTTAATGTTTGTGTCCGCTTTTAAGTCACGTCTTAAAAAGACCATAACTCGCCATGATTTAAGACCGTGAGCTTAACATGCCGCAATTCACGCCTCTCGTTATTTTTAAATTGAATACAATACACTTTTGGGCCGGGCATTGGGATTAGTGTGTGATGGTCAGTATTTGTCGCACTGTGCTTATGTTTGGGCTTATTGTCTTATGTGCATCACTTAGTTTTTTTGTTCCTGTTTGTGAGCATATTACACGGGTACTAAGTGTTTTAGGGTTAGCATCTTGTATTTATACGATTTATGTTCTGGTGGTGTTCGTGTGATTAGTTTTATTTTGGTATTTAGTGTCTCACCCTCTAGGGTGAGTTACGCTGGTCCTAATATTTCGTTTGTGAGTGTTTGCGTCTCTGCGTGGTATTGTGACCGTTGATGTTGATGCGTTGTAGACCCTGGTGGTTATTAGGTTTTCTTGAGATTGTGTGTGTTACTGTTTTTGTGTGTGGCTGGTTATTGAGTGTGTGGACTGGGATTAGGGTAGGCTGTTTTGGGTGGGTGCAGATGTTTAGTTGTTGGGGGAATTTATGTTCGACTGTTTTTTTTGTGTGGTTTTTCTGGGGGGGTAGATCGTGGTTTGTGCGGGGGTAAGGTGGGGTGGTTTATATGTGGTTGCGGTTCCGGTTTGTTTTCGGGGGGTGTGTTTTTCCTAGGGGCGTGGGGGTGAGATCAGTTGTAGGAGAGGAGTGGATGGGGGCTAGAGGGGGGGGGTGAACGGCGCGGGGTGTGGGGGTAGGGGTGTGTGTGGGTTTGGGGGGTGTGTGAGGTGTGGTGGTGTGAGGGCGTGGGGGGCGTGGTTAGTAGAGTGTTTTTTGGGGTGGTTGGTGGGTGCCGGGGGGAGACGCTGGGGAGGGGGGGGGGTTAGGTGGTTTGCGTGGGAAGGGTTTATGGGTTAAAGGAGTCGGAGGCGGGGAGTGAGGAGGGTTTTGGGTGTGTGTGTGTGTGGCTGCTTGTTGCTGGATGGGTTTATGGTTGGGTTTGAAGGGTGAATGGGCGGGATTGGGGGGGGGCTGCGGGGGTTTTGGTGGGGGGGGGTGAGGAACGTTCTGAAGGTGGGGGGGAGTGGTCGTCGGGTGTTGGGTTTTTCTGGTGGTCTTGAGGGGGGGGTGGGGGTGGCATGTTCGTTTGGAGCTTGCTTTACTAGGGGTGTTTGGTTGTTGTGTGGTGTTGATAGGTTTTGGTTTTATGGGTAGGGTTTTTAAGCGGTGGGGTGGGGGGGTATTTGGGGATGGGGGTTCAAGTTTAGGAGGTGGGTTGGTTGAAGGGGCTAGGAGGTGTTGTTTTGTGTATACGGGTGGGCTGGCGTGGGAAGGAGAGTCGGAGGGTAAGGAAGGGGGGTTGTAGGAGGGGGGTATTTGGGGGCTGGGGGGGCACTGGAGGAAGGGGGGGCTTGAGGAAGAAGTCATTTGGTTGGGTGGAGTAGGGTGGGGGGTGTTTTGGTGGAGAGTGGGCCTTGTAGGTGTGAGGGGTGTTGGAGTTATGAGGGGTGGTGACGTGGAGCGAGCACGGTTTCGGTGTTGTGTTTCGGTCTGTGTGTGTGGCGGGGGAGCGGTGTGTTTTGTTTGAGGCTTGGGGGGCGGGATGGTGCGGTTGGTGGTGTGTTGGGGGTTGGTTGTGGGGGGGGGTTTTATGTGCGTTTCGGGGTGTGGGTGTGTAGTTGCGGTGTGGGGGGCTGTGTGGGGGTGTTGGTTTGGGGGAGGGGGTATGGGGTTAGTGTGTTGTAGTCTACGATGTGGGTCGGTTGTTGTTTCGGGAGTGGGGTAGTTGGGGGTGTGGGTTAGGTGGGACGGAGGGGTCTTGCAGGAGTGGGGGCGCGCGTGGGCAAGAGGTGGGGGGTTCGGTGTGTGGGAGGGTAGCTGGGGTTGGTGTGTGGGGGGGGCGGGTGGAGGTTGAGGGGTAGGAGGGGCGCGCGAGGGGGGTGGTATGGTAGTGTGAAAGGTGGCGTGGGTTTGTGGTGTTGCGGAAGAGGGGGTCGGGGGAGCGGGTGGCGGAAGTGACGGGTTGTGGTGTTCTGGGTGAGGGACAGAAGGGGGTTCGGTAATATGGTGGGGGGGGTAGTAAGGTGGGTTTGTTAGCGCGGGGGTGTGGGGGGCGTGAGGTTGCGGCTGGTGCTGGATGGGGTGGGTGGGGGGGGGGAGGAGGGGGAGGGGGAGTGGGGAGAAGGTGGGAGAGAGGGGGGGGGGTAGAGCGGGGAGGGGTGGGGGGCGGGGGGGGGTGGAGAGGGTGAGGGGGGGGGTGGTGGTGAGGTATGAGAGGGATTGGGGGTGTGTGTGGAGCGACTGGGGGGTAGTTAGGTGTGTTGTGGTTTGGCGGAGGGGGTTTTTGGGGTGTAGTGGTTTTGGAGGTTAGGGTGTGGGGGTGGTTGATGTAGGGGGGGGTGTTTAGGGTTAGTTGGGGAGGGGGGGTCGGGGGGTGGTGGGGCTGTGGCAGGAAGTGGTTTGGCGGTCGACGGTCTGGGGGGCTGGGGTGTGGGGTGGTTGCGTAGGTGGGGTGGTGGGCGGGGTGGGGTTAGGAAGCTATCCGGGGGTAGTGGGTCGTAGGGGTGGAGGGGGGTAGAGTGGGGGTTGGGGGAGAGAGAAGGGAGGGGAAGGCGGGGGGTCTTTGTTGGGTGGGGGGATTGTGAGGGTGGGTTTTGAGGGTAGGGACGGGGAAGGGGCGTGAGGGGCGGGGGGTCGGTTCGGTGGGGGTTTTAGGTGTTTATTTAATGAGCTGGTTTGGGGGGGGAGGGGAGGGTGTGGTGGATGGCGGAGGTGAGCTATGTTGTGTCAGGGGGGGGGAGGTGGTCGAAGTGGGGTGGGGGGCGCGAGTGGGGAAGAAGCAAAGCGGTCAAGGGGGGGTGGGGGTAGTTGGAGGGTAGGATGTTGGGGGGTAGTGTTGTGTGTGGGGGTTAGGTTGGTTTTGGGAGGTGGTTGAAGAGGTGTGAGGAGGTGCGAGAGGAGGGTGGGGGGAGGGGGTAGGAGGGAGAGGGGAGTTGGAAGTTTAGAAGTTTTCGGGTTTGTCTCGCACAAGGTTTGGGGGGGGGGGTGACAGGGGTGGTTTCGTGCGGGGTGGAGGGGTGAGTAGTATGAGGGGGGTGGGTGGTTGGGGGGGAGCGTTAGTTGTTGGGGATCGCGGGGGGAGGGTGGGGATGGGAGAGAGGGGGAGGTGGGGGGGTCGTGGGGAGGTGGGGGGAGGAGGAGAGGTTGTGGGGGGGAGAGGGGGGGGGGCGGTGGGGTCGTGGGTTCTAGGTAAAGAGGTGGGGGGAAGGGTCGGTCGAGCGCGGGCGGTTAGTTGAGGAATGTGAGTGGGATGGTGAAGTTTGTGTTAGGGTGGACGGTGTAAGGGTGGAGTGGGACTAGGGGGAGGTGGTTACCAGGGGGGGAGGGGGTGGATTTAGAGGTGGGGGGTTTCGGGTGTTGGGCGGGGAGGTGTGTCATAGGGTTATTGAGGGTGGTGGCGACGCATGTTGGTGTTATGTGAGAGTAGGGGGGTGGGAGTAGAGTGGAGTGATGGAGTTACGTAGAGTGAAGGAAGGTTAGGCGACGTGTGTGCTTGAGTGAGTGTTCGGGGGATGTATTTTTGGGTTGGGGAGGGTGCGGTAAGTTGTTGTGCGGATGGTGGTAGGGTTTTGGCGGGGCGGGTGTGGGGCTTGAGGGGGTTTGGGGTGTGGGGGGCAGGTTGTAAGTGGTGCTGGAGGAGGACGGGGGGGGTTCGGGGAGGTGGGAGGGTTTGGATGAGGGAGGAAGGTGTGTGGGGGGGGGGGTTGTGGGGGGGGCGGGTTTGTGCAGGGCAGGTGAGGTTCGGGGGGAGTGGTGGGTGAGGGGTTTTGATTGAGTGGGGGTGTTTGGTTTTGGGTTGCTGGGGTGGAGGGGTGGTGGAGGGCGGGGGGTGTGGATGGGGTGCGGGTACGTGGGGTGGGGGCTAGGGTGCGGGGTGGGGGGTGGTGGGTGGGGTGGGGGGGGTTGTGGGGGGTGTTTGGGGGGGGGGAGGTTTATGGTGGTGGCCGGTGGGGGTACGAGAAGTTTTGGGTTGGGATTGGTGGTTTTAGGGGGGGGTGGTGGGGGGGTTTGTGGAACGCTGGGCGTGTGTGGGGGGTGGGGTTTAGGGGGAGTGTCGTGGGGTGCGGGGGGGGGGTGGAGGGTGGGTGTGGGGGGGTGGCGGCAAGGGTGAGGCGCAGGGGTGGGTTGGGGTGGGGAGGGGACGTGCGGTGGAGGGTGCGGGGAGGGTGTGCTTGGGGTGGGGTGGGCCGGGGGGAATGGTTAGGGGGGTGGTGGGGGGGTTTTGGGGGGTAGGTTGGGTGGATTTTGGTGAGTATGAGGGGGGGTGAGGGTGTTGGGGCCTGAGATGGGGGGACGAGTAGGGTGGGGGGTAAGATAGGGGGGGTTGTCCACCCCGGGGGGAGTTGGGGAAGGGTGTGTTGTGGGTTTGGGGAGTGGGGGAGGTGAGAGGGGGTGGGTGGGAGGGAGAGAAAGTTGGGGGGGGAAGAGAGGCGGTGTTGGAGGCTGGGCAGGGGGGGGGGGGTAGGATGGAGTGGGGGCGTGGTTGGGGGTTTGTTCTGGGGGTTGTGGAGAAGAGGGGGGGGAGGTAGGTAGGCAGGGGTTTCTAGGGTTAGAGGTGTTTGTGGGTCGACGAGTGAGGTCAGGGGCTGTCATGAGGGTTGTTAAGGGTGTTTGGGGTGGGGGTTTGTAGAGGTGGGCGGGGGTGGGTCGGAGGGCGACGGTGTGTTAGTGAGGAGGGGGAGTAGTAGGTGGGTGGGTTGGGGTGGTGAGCAGGATACGGTGTGTTGTAAGTTGGGGGGGAGGTTGGGGTGGGGTTTTTGGTGGAGGGGGTAGGGGGGTGGGGGATGTGTGTGCCGCGTTTTGGTTTGTGGGGGGTGAGCAGAGGGGTAGGGGTTGGGGGTGTTGGTGAGTGGGTGGCGGAGGAGGTGGTGTTTCAGGGGAGTGGGTTTAGGGGCGGGGTTGGGTTGGGGAGGGTTGGTGGGGGGGTGGAGTGTTTGAGAGGGGTTCGTGGGCAGGCGCGTTAGGGAATGGTGGGTTTGATTTTTTGGAGTTGAAGAGGGATAGGTGTTGTAGTGTTATACTGGGGGGGTGGGGTTAGTTGGGGGTGTTTGGGGGTGGGGGGGGGGTGTGGCTGGGGGAGGGGGGGAGGAGGGGAGGGGTTAGAGGTGGGTGGGGAGGGTATGAGTGCGTATGGGGGGAGGAGGGGGGCTGGGGAGGTGGGCGGGCGTCGTGGAGGTTGGGGGGGAGGGGTGTGTTGGTGGGGGTTTCGGGAGGGAGGGGTGGGGTGTTGTGGTTGGGGGGGTATGTTTGTGGGGGGGGGGGGGGGTGGGTGGCAGGGGGGTGGGGGTTTGGGGGGGTTTTTGGTGTGGGTGGTTTGTTTTGGTTGGGGGGGCGGGGTGGGAGGTTTGGGTTTTGGAGAGCTTGGTTTAGGTGGGGGTTGTGGGGGCCGGGGGGGGGTGGTGATGGGGGGGGATTTTTGTGTCGGAGGTGGGGGGGTTGCAGGGGGAGGCTGGTAGGGGAGGTTGGGTGTGTGGGGGGGGTGTTGGGTGTGGCGGTTTGCGGCGGATCCGTGACTGCATAGGTGCTGGGGGGGCGTGAAGACGGGTGGCGTGTTTGGTTCAGGGGTGGGGGGTTTGTGTGGGGTATGGTTTGTGATGGTTAGAGGAGGAAGGGGTTTTTTGGAGGTGTAGGGGGGTTTGACGGAGGTGTGGTGGAGGGGACTTGGGGAGGTAGGGGCTGGGGGGTTGTTGGGGGGGTGGGATTTGGTAGCAGTGGTTTTGGAAGGGTGGGGGGTGGTGGAAGGAAGAGGGGCGCGGGAGAGTAAAGGGGGTTGGTGAGGTGGCGTAAGTTCTCGGGGGGTTTTGGAGGGGGGGGTTAGGGGGTACGAACGCGAGGGGGAGGGGGGTGGGGATTTTGGTTGGTGGTGGTTTGGGTAGAGTGGAGGGAGGAGAGGGGTCGAGGGAAGGGGTGGGGGTTGTTGTGTGGGGGTGGGATGGGGTATGGGGGAGGGGGGGAGTGGTCGTGGGGTGGGGGGGGGGGGGGTGGGGGGCGCGGGGTTGGTGTTTGTGGGTTGGGGGAGGGGGGTAAGGCGGGGGAGAGTTTGAATGGGGGGGGAGGCGGGTTGGGTGGGGGAGGTTGGGGTTGGGGAGGAGGGTTGTGGTTGTGTTTTTTTTGGTCGCTTAGGAGGGGAGCTGGCTTGGGTTAGTTTGGGCGTGTTATTGGTAGGGGGAAGGGGATGTGGTGGTTCTATTTGTTTGGGGAGGGGGTGGGGGTCTTTGGGGGGAGGTTTGAGTTGGGGGGGGGGGCGGGTGGTATGGGGAGGGGTAGGTGGGGTGGGGAGGGGTTGGTGGAGTAGTTTACGGTGTGTCTGTGAGCGGTTGGTCGGGTTTTGGGGGGGAGGTGGTGATTGGGATTGGTGTGGGGTGGGGATGGGTGGTTTGGGGAGGGGGGGGGGGAAGGGAGGTGGGTTTGGTTACAGGGGGTGAGCGTAAGGGAGTAGTTGGTGGGGAAGGTGGTACGGAGGGGGGGGTGTTGTGGGGGGGTTTAGTGTGGGGTGTGGTGGGGGGAGGGGGGGTGGGAGGGGGAAGTTTAAGTGGTGGGAAGTTAGGGGTAGGGGGTTCAGTTGCGTGGGGTTGGGTAGGGCGGGGTGGAGGCGAAGAGGAGTTAGGAGGTACGTCGTTTTGAGGTGGGGGGCGGAGGTGGAATGTGGAGGTGGGAGTGGGGTGGAGGGGGGATGGGTTGTTTTAGGTTTTGTTGAAGGGGTATTCTTTTGTGGTGTCTTATTGGGTGAAGTCTGTGGAGGTGTGTTTCATATGAAGTGGAGGGGGTTTAGGGTGGGAGGTTGCCGTTGTTGGAGTTAGAGTTTAGTGGTTTCTTGGCGGTGTGGGTTGAGGTTTTCTGTGTGTGTGGGGGGGGAGGGGTTGGGCTGGGGGGGGTGTTAGGGGGGGTGGTGTAGGGGGGTGGGGTTGGGTGGGGGGTGGTGTTGTGGGGGGGTGGGTTAGAGGTGTTGGGGGTTTGGGGGAGGGGGTGTGGAGGGCTTGGGGTGGGGGTGGGGGGGAGTCGGTGGGGAGGGTGGTGGTGGGTTGGAGGTTTTGTTGGGGGAGGGGGGGGGGGGTGGGGGCGGAGCGGGTGGGTTTGAGTGCGGTTGGGTGGGAGTTTCGGGGGTGGGGGGTAAGAGGGGGTTTGTTTTTTTGGTGGGGGGGGGGGCGCAGGGTCGGTTTGGAGGGGGTTTGGAGGGGGTAGGTAGGGGGTGGAGCTTGTGTCTGGGGTTTTGTTGGGTGAGGGCGCGCTGGTGGTCTTGTATTTGGTTGTTGTTTGGGGTGGGGGGGGGGTAGGTTTTGGGAGAGGTGTGGTAGGCAGGACGGCGTTTGTGAGGGGGGGATGGTGGGGTGGAGGGGGAGGGTGGGTAGAAGAGGGTGGGTTGGGGTTAGTGGAGAGGCAGAGGAGAGAGCGTGTGGGGTGAGGGGCGTTTGGGTGGTAGTAAGGGGGTTGGGTGTGTGAGGTTGGGGGGGGTGGGCGTAGGGTGGGAGTGGGTGGTGATTGGGGGACGGCGCGAGGCGGGTGGGTGGGGGAAGGGGGGGGGGGGCGGTTGTGGGTTCGTGTGAGCGTGGGAGGTGTGGGTTAGTGGTGGGGGGGGGAAGGTTGTGGAGAGAGAGGGAGAGGTGGGGGGGGGGGGGTGTGTACCGGGTGTATATGGGTTTGGGTAGGGGGGTTTGGGGTGGAGGGGTGGGGTTTATGGAGGCGGGAGGGATTTTTTATGGGGGTTTCTGAGGGGAGGGGGTGGGTGGGGGGCTGGTGTGAAGGGATTAGTGTGTGGTAGAAGGTGTGGGGTGATATTGGGGGAGGGGTGGGGTATTTCGTGGTGCGTGTTCGTGGAGGTTTCTGAACGGAGGGCAGGGTGTGGGGGGGGTGGGGTTGGACGGGTTGGGGGGGAGGTGGGTAAGGTGGGGGGTTTGGGCGGGGATGGAGGTTGTGAGTTGTCAGGGGGAATGTGGGTGTGGGAAGTGGGGGCAGGGGAGTTTGGAAAGGCGTGTATTGTGGAGGGTGTTGATGGGGTTGTTTGTTAAAGGAACGGGGCGGTGGGGGGGGGGGTTTGGTTTTTGGAGGTGTCGGTATTGAGGTTTTGGTGGGGGTGGGTCGGGGGAGAAAAGAGGGGCTTTCTCTGCGTTGTCATGAGGGGTAGGGCGAGAGGGGTGTCTGGGTTTTTAGGGTGGGGTAGGTGGGTGGGTGGGTGGGTGGGAGGGGGGGGGTGGGAAGTCTTGTTTGGGTGATTACTTGGTGGTGTGAGTGGGTAAGGTAGGTCTGAGATTTTGGTGGGTGGATTTGGTTGTGGGGGTGGGGTTAGTTTGGGGAGTAAGGTGGGGTTCGGGGTGGAGTTTTTTATGGAGTGTCTTTGAGGTGTTGGTGGCGTTCGGTTGTTTGGGGGGTGGGGGGGGCGTGTTGAGTGGTGCGAGTGGGTTGTGAGGGATCGTTTGGTTCGGTAGATCTCGGCGGTGGGGGTGTTGTTTGGGTGGGTGGGTGGGGTGGGGAGTGCTGGGGGAGGTGTCGAGGGAGTTTTTGGAGGGTGGGGGGAGTTGGGTTGGGTTTTGGGAGTGGTAGTGGGAGAGTGGTAGGTTTGGGGGTTGTTTTTGGAGGATTGGACTTTTTTGGGGTGGGGTGGGGGGGGGACTGGGACGGGGTGGTGGGGGCGTGTGGGGTGTGTGCGTTGTGGGGTTTGTATTGGGTTGTTTGGAGGTGGGGTGGGAGGCTTGGGGTCTGGTTGGGGGGGTAGTTTGTGGGGGGGGGCGGGGAGGAGGGCTGGGGTTGGAGTGTGGTTTTGTAGGTTCGTGAGCGGGGGGTGGGGGAGAGGGTGGTGTGGTTGGGTAGGTGGGTTGGCGCTGGAGGAGTATTGGAGGGTTGGGGTCGGGGGGGGGGGTAGGAGGAGAAGGATTTATTTTTTGGGGATTGGTAGGTGTGGGTTGGGGTATGGGTCGGTGGGGTGTAGGGGGACGGTAGTGGGGTTTTGATGATGGTTGTCTGGGTGGGGGGGGTTGGGTGTTTAAAGGTTTTGGGTGGGCGAGGTGTGGGGATTGGGCGGGTTTAATGGGTTTGGTCTGGAGCGGGGAAGGGAGGCAAGGTGGCCTATGTTCTATTGGAGAGGGACGGGGGGGTGGTGGCGTGTGGGGGGGTTGGGGGGGGGGGGTGTGGGGGGCGCAGGTTGGTAGGGGGGCTGGGATGGTTTAGGGGGGGGGAGGTGTGTTGGGGGAGTGGCGGTTGTTGTGGGTTGTTTTTTTAGGGGCGATGTTGTTTTGGTTTGGTGGGTAAGGGAGGTTGGGGTTTGGTGGGGTGTTGGGCGGGTTGTGGGTGGGTAGTTGTGTGGTTTTTGAAGGTGTTGTTAGTTTTGGGTAGGTGTGGGGGTTTTTGTTTTGCTGCGGTGGGGGGTGGGGTGTGTCTTGGTTTATTCTGGTTGGAGGTGGGAAGGGGGGGGGGTGGTTGATGTTGTTTGGGGTTGGTTTTGGTGTGGTTTGGAGGTGTGGGGGCGTGGGAGAGGTTTGGAGGTGTTGTGTGGGGTGTGGCGGGGTTTTTGTATGTTGAGGTGGGGAGGGCGTGCGGAGTGTTTAGGTGTGTGGTGGTTGGATGGGAGGGTTGCTGAGGAGGGGTGTTGGGCGGGGGTGGGGGTTTTGTTGGGGCGGTGGGAGGTGGGGGGGGGGTGGGGGGTGGGGGTTAGTGGTGTGTGATGTCCCCCTTTTTAGGGTGGGTTTGGGGGGGGTGTTGTTGTGCTGTGTTGGGGTGTTGAGTGGGTGGTTGTTGGTTTGTGTTGGAGTGTGAGGTTGAGCGGGGTTAGGGAGTAAGAGAGGGGGGGGGGGGTGGTGGTGGGAGGGGTGAGGTGGGGGGGAGTGGGTACGTTTAGTTTGGCGAGGGGGGGGTGGGCGGTGGGGTTGGGTTAGTCAGTGGCTAGGGTTTTGGGGGCGGTGGGTAAGTGTGGGGGTGGTGGGGTGTGGGGTGGGGTAGTCCGTGTTGGGTGTGGGTGAGGGGGGTTTAGGTGGTGTTGGGGGGGGGTAGGGTTTTTGGTGTGGGTTTTGGGGGGGCGAGGGGTGGCGTAGGGAGGGTGTGGGGGGTGGGTTGGGGGGTGAGGGTGGGTTAGGGACGGTAGGGGGGGGGTTTGGGGCGTTTGGGTAGGGTAGGTGGGGGGGGATGATATGTGGGGTTTCGTGGAGGGGAGGGTGGGAGTTCTGAGAGTGGAGGAGGGGGGTGAGGCGGTTTTGTGGGTCAGGGGTGAGGGGGGGGGTGGGTTGGGTAGGGGGGGGAGGTGCAGGGGGTTGGGGTGTTTGGGTGTCGAGGAGGAGTGGAAGGGGGGATGTGTGTTGTGGGGGTGTTGATTTTTGGGGGGTGGCGGTGGTTGTGGCGGGGGAGGCGTGGGGGGGGTACTGGAGAGGACAAGTGGGGTTTGTGGTGGGGGGTGGGGGGGTTGGGGTTTTTGGGGTGTGACGGGGTGGGGATGTGGGAGAGTGGGGGGGGGGGTGAGTGGGGGGGGGGTTAGGGGGGTTGTGTGCGTTGGGGTTTTGTAGTTCTTGGGGCTTTGGTTGGGGGAGAAGGAGGTTTGGAGCGGTGGTTTTTTGGGGGGGAGGTTTGGGGTGAGGATGGGGGTTGGGTAGCGGGGGTTGTTTGGCGTGTGGGGGCTGTGATGGGAGTGTTGTGGGCGTGTGTGTGGGTTGGTAGGGCGAGGGGTTGGTTTTTTTTTGCGTTGGGTGTTTGCTGGACAGAGTGGGGTTTGGGGGTGGGATGTGGGGGACGGTGTTTTGGCTAGGGGAGGGGTGAGTGGGGCGGTAGGGTTTTGTGGTTGTGGGGGGGGTGTGGGGGGGGGAGGTTTGTTGGTTTTGTAGGGGTTTGAAGGTGGGGTTATTTAGGGGTGGGGGCGGGGAAGTTGTATTTTTTTGATGGGGGACTTGTGTGTGTTTGGTGTGTGGGTTGTGTGTTTCTGGTTGGGGCTTTCGTAGTTGCTGTGTGTGGTGTTGGGGTGGCTTCGTCTTGGGGGGAGGGGGGTTGGTCTGCGGTGGTGGGGAGGGCGGAGGGTAGTTGGTTTGAGTAGGGGTTTGAGTTGCGTGATTTGTGGGGGGGGTGTGGTGGGGGGGCGGTGGGGTGGTCGGGGGGTGGGGGATGTGGGGGGGGGTAGAGGGGGGTGGTGTTGTTTTGGTTTTGGGGGTGGTTGTGTGGTTGGTTTAGGGGATTTTGGTGGGAGGGGAGGGTGTGTAGTGGGGGGTTGGGGGGGAGTAGGGAGGGGAGGTGTGGGGGGTGGGGGGGGGGGTGGGTGTGGAGTGGGGGGGCGTTGAGAGGTGGGTAGGGGGGGTTAGGGTTTAGTGGTGGGGTGTAGGTGGGATGGCGTGGGGTTGGGGGGGTGGTTGTGAGGGGAGTTGGCGGGGTGGGGGTTTGGTTGTCGGGTGGGGGTGTGGTAGGGTTGAGTTGGGAGGGGGTGGTAGGGAGTGGGGAGAGTGTGCGTGGGGGAGGGAGGGAAGGGAGCGGGTGGTTTGGGTGTTTAAGTGTTTTTTTGTGGGTGGGGGGTGTGGGGGGGGGGGGTAGGGTGTGTGGGGGGGGGCTTGTGGGGGGCGTTTGGTGGGGGAGTGTGAAGGGTTTTTGGCGTTTGGGGTAGGGATGGGTGGGTGTGGGTGAGGGGGGGGGGTGTGAGGTGGGGGGGGGGGCAGGGGGTGGGGGGAGGGTTTGGGGTGGTGTTGTGGAGGGGGTTCGAGCGGGAGGGAAGTGTTGTAGGAGTGAGGTTTTAGTGTGAGTGGGTGTGGTTAGGGGGGCGGTTTAGTGTGGTTGTGGGGGAGGGGGGTAGGGGGGGGGGGGAGGGGTGGAGGGTGGATGGGGTATTTGGGAGGTGGGTCGGTGGTTGGTAGTGAGAGTGGGGGGGGTTGGCGTGGGTGGGGTTTTGAGGGGGTTGGAGTTCTCGGTAGGGTGATGGTTGAGTGGGGGGTAGCGGGGGGGGTCTGGGGGGTGTCGGGGGGGGAGGGGTTGGTATGTTTAGTGGGGGTGGTAGGATGTGGAGTTTGTTGCGGGGAGAGGGGAGGGGGTGGGAGGGGGTGAGGGGTGGTTCGGTGTGGCTTGTTGGTTGTTAGTTTGGGTGGAGTGGGGTTGGGGGTTTGTGTGGGTTTCGTGAAAGAGTTAGATGTATGGTGGGTGGGGGGGGGGTGGGGGGTGGGGGGAGGTGGGTTGTTTAGGGGGGGGGGGGCGGGGGTTTGGAGAGTGGGTGGGGGGTGGGAGTATGGGGGTGTGGGTGAGCTACGGTGGTGTGTGGGGGAGGGGGGTGTGTTCTTGGTGGTAAGGTTGGGTTGTGTGGGTGCGGCGTGGGCAGGAGGTGGGAGGTTGTGGGAGGGTTTTTTTGTACGGAGGTAGGGAGTGAGGGGGTGTGTAGTTGGCGTGGGTTGTAGGGGGGGGGGGTGGGTGAGGTACGTGTGGTCTTGGGGGGGTGGGGGTGGTTTGGGGTGTTGGGGTGGGGGTTTGTTTGAGGGTTGTGTGGTTTGTGGGTGGGGGGTGGTGAGGGGGAGGGGTATGGTTTTAGCAGTAGATTGGGGGTGAGGTGGGGGAGGGGGTTAGTGGGGGGTGGGGGTGGGTCGGTAGGGAGGGGTGGCGGGTGGGGGTGGGGGGGAGTTTGGTGGAGGGGGGTTGGGGGTATTTGGGTTGGGTTGGCGGTGGGGTGCGTCGTGTGGGGAGAGGAGGCGGGGGGGGTAGGGGGGGGTGGCTGTTGGTGTGTGTGGGGGCGTGGGTGGGGGAGGGGGAGGGGGGTTGTGGAGTGGCGGTTGGGTTGGGTTGGGGTTTTGTTAGGAGGAGGGGGTGTTGGGGGTGGGGGGACTGGGGTGGGGGGTGGGGGGGGTGGGGGGCGTGGGAGGTGTGGGTGGGTTAGCGGGGAGGTTTTTGTGGGTTGTGGAGGCGGGGTGGGGGTTTGTGTGTTTTTGTAGTTGGGTATCATTGGGGTGTTATTATTGGCGATGTGGTGTGGGTGGGGTAGGAGGGGGGGTGAGGGTTAAGGTGGCGGAGCGGCGGTGTGTGGTGCGCGTGAGGGACGGTTGGGTGTGGTGTTGGGTGGGTGGTTGGGGTCGGGACCAATACATGAGTGGACACATGTATAGCGAGGCACAACTGGGGGTTAGTGGGGGCGTATTTGGTGGGGGGAGTGGCCGGTGAGTGGGTGGTGTGTTTCGTGGAGGGTTTTTGGTTGGCGGTATGTTTGGTTGGGGTGTTCTGGTCGGTTATGGGGGAGGGGGGTTGGGGGGGGGGGGGGGTGATGGTTTGTGTGTGTTGATAAGGTTGATGGGGTGGGTGAGGGTTTGTGGGTTGTGGTGTAGGGTGTGGGGGGGGGTTGTTGTAGTGGTCGGGAGTGAGGGGAGGGTTTGGGGGGTGTGGTGTGTGTGGAGGGGAGTTTGGAGGGTTGGGTGTTGTGTGTGGAGGGTTGGGGGTGTGTGTGGGGTGGGGTGTTGTGGGTGTTTGGGGGTTAGGATTGTTAGTGGTGGTGGGGTGGGGGGGGGGAGGGGTGGGGTGGGTGCTGTGGGGGGTGGGGGGTGGGTTGGGGTGTGGGGGTTTTTGGGGGGGGGGGGGGGAGTTGGGTCAGGTGGGGCGGGTGGGTTGGTGGGAGTGGTGTGGGGGTGTGTGGGATGTGTCTTTGGGTGGGGGTATGTTTTGTCGGGGGGGTTTGGGTGGTGGTGGTGTTTGTATCTTGTGGGGGGAGTTTATTGAGTTAGGGTGGTTTTTGTTGGGTAGTTGGGAGTGGGGGGGGGGGGACGTGTGGTTAAGTGCTGGAGGTGGGTTGGGTTTAGGGGGGTGTAAGTTTTAGTGGGGGGGTTGGGGGGTGGTTTGGGGGGGGGGTGGTGGTGAGCGAGGGGAGTGTGAGGGGGGGTAGTAGTATGGGTAGGGTTGGGTTGGGGGATGGGGTTTTGGAGTTCGACGTTAGGGGTGTGTAGGGTAAGGGTGAGGGGGGGTGTGGAAGGTGGTTTGAGGTTTTGGTTGTGTGGGGGGGGTTCGTTTGGGGAGTTGGTTGTGGGTGGTTTTGGGGGTATGTGGGGGGTGTTGTTTTTTGGGGTGGGTGGCTTCTGGTGTGTGTGTGTAAGGTTTGTGATGGAGGGGTTTGGGGTGTAGGGGGGGAGTGGGGGGGGGGGGGTGTTGAGTTTTTTGGGATGATGTGTTGGGTGGTGGGGGAGGGGGTCGGTTAGGGGGGTAGGGTGTGGAGTGGTAGTGGTGTGGGGGGTGGAGTTGGGGTGTAGTTGGTGTAGGTTGGGGAGAGGTGATGGTTTTTTGGTTGTGGTTGTGTGGGTAGGGGGTAGAGGGAGGGGGTTTTGGTGTAGGGGTGTGTCCGTGTGGGTAGTTTGGCTTTGGTGCGGTTGGGTTTTGGGCTTGTCGGTGCGTGGGTTGGGGAGTTGGGGGAGCGTTGGGTGGTGGGCGGGTGTGGATGGGTTGGTAGGGGGGCGGTTTTTAGGGGGAGTGGTTAGCGAGGGGGGGTTGGATATGCGTTGGTTGGCTGGTTGTGGGGGCGGTGGGCGTGTGTGGGGTAGGGGTGGGAGGTTGTTTTTATAGTGGTTTGCGGTGGAAGTGGGCTTGGGGGTGGTTTTGTGTGGGGTAGAGGGGTGGGTTGGTTGCGTGGGCGGGGGTTGTTGTTTAAGGGGTTGGGGGGGGGGAGGTTGGGGGGTAGGGTTGTTGGTGGGATGGCGGTAGTCTGTTTGTGCGTGTGTGTGTGGGGGGTTGGCTTTTTGTTTGGGAGTGTTATGTTGGTGTTTGGTTTCGGAGGGAGGTTTTGAGGTGGTTGTGGGGGGGTGTTGGGAGGGGGGAGTGTGGTGGTTGCTGCGGGTTGTGGTCGTGGGTGGGGGGAGGGGGGTGTTGGGTTTTGTCAGGTGTGGGGTGGGGTTTGAGGGGGGGGGTGTGTTTTTTTTTGGGGGAGAAGTTGGGGTTGGTGTGTGTGACGGGGTGTTGGCGGTGTGTTTGTGTGCTGGGGTTGGGTCTGTATGAGGTTGGAGAGGGGGGGTGGGTGGTGGTAGGGAGGAGAGGGGTGGGGGGTGGAGTGGGGTTTGTTGGGTGTTGGGGGGTGTGGGGGGTGTGGGGAGTGGGTGGTGGAGTTGGGGTGGGGGGAGGGGGTTTTTTTAGGAGTGTTGGGGTGTGAGAGGGGGAGAGGGGGAGTGTTGTGTTGTTACGGGGGGTGGATTGGGGTTTTGTATCGGAGGTTCGTGAGTGTGGGGGTGGTGCGTGCGGAGGGGGTCGTGGTTTGGTTCTCCGGGGGTTGTTCACGAGGTAGGGGTGGGGTGGTGTGTGGGTTATGGGGGGGAGGTTTTAGGAGGTTGGTTGTTTTGGTGTTAGGGGTGGTTAGGGGGGGGGGTGGTGGATGTTAGGGGTAAGGGTTGTGTGTTCTTTGTGGGTTGGTTTGGGTTTGTTTTGGTTATTTGCGAGTGGTAGGTTTCGTTTTGATGGAGGTGGGTTTCTTTCTTGCAGAGGGTTGGGTCGTGCGGGGGGTTGACGTTTGTGATAGATGAGTTGTGTTTTGTTCGAGAGGCGTTTTGGGGGTTTAGGGTGTTGTTTTTCATGCGGTGGGGTGTACGGGGTGTTGTGGGGCGTTGGGGAGATGTTGTTGGTTTTGTACGAGAGCCGGTTTAGAAGAAGGTGTCTGTGGTGCTGACTTGGGGGGGGTGGGGGGGGGGATGAGGGTTGGGTTTTGCATGTGGGTTAGGTCATTGGGTTTCGATTCTGTTTGGTGTGTTCTTGGTAGTCCTGGTTGTGTAAACGTGGTCTATTGTGGTCCCTAACGTTCAGAAAGTGTTCCTGGGTTGCGTTGGGTTGTGTTGAGTTAGGGTTGCGCTGTTTATGGTTGTTTTATAGTTGATTATGGTTTACTATGTATTTAAGGTTAAGGTGGGTGATTTGAGTTTTAGTAGTTAGGGGGTGTTGGGGTTTTGTTATTTTCGGTTATGTTAGTTTAATTGTTTGTTTGGTATTGAAGTATGTAGGTATGCTTTGTGTTTTTGAAGAAGGGTGTTAAGAGAATAGCGGTAGTTATGTAAATAGTTGTTTCCTGTCATATGACTGTTTTATGGCGTGGAAATTTGGCGGTACTGTGCTGCATCTCAATTTAGGACACATCAACCCACCTACCACCAGTCACTACATGTGGGGTTCCGTTTCTGTCCGTTGTTCTAATATCTTTGTGGTTTGGTTGGTGGCTTTTTCTGCGGCATGACAACATGTCCGTGGGGTTAGTATGTAGTGGAGCGTAGGTTGGGTCCTGGTAGGGTTTAGCGGGGGTGGGTTCGGTGAAGGGTGGGTAAGTGGTTTTGGTGAGCAAGTTGGTGGGGGGGTTTGGAACGAGTGTGTTCGAAGTTTTTATCGGCATTACGTGGTGAGATTGGCTTTGTTTCGTTCGTCGTTGGTTGTTGATATTAGGGTTTGTGGAGTGGTCATGTATATACGGGGGCGTGTAGACTGGTGTGTTTTTTAGGCTCTTGGTGGGTTACGTTCGGGTTGTCAGAATCTGTGTGGTGGGGTCGAGTTAATGGCCAGGGTGTTGGACCATAAGTCGTTGATCTTGCAGGAGTTGGTTACCTAAAGAGTAGGGTAGATTTGGTGACCGTCTAGGTCATTCGCGCATATGTTTCGATTCGGTTCTATGGTAGAGATTAATTAGTGGATGAGTTTTAGATTGAGTTCGGTCGCCCACGAGTATGGATTAATCGGGTCATCTTGCACTCCTGATTTTTGAACATCTTTAGATGCGGCGTAGTTGTTTTGTCCAAATAAATATGAAGCCGGTCAGGGGTCGATCATAGGATTCTTGATAAATTTTTGCTTCAGGTCGCTCGTTGATTGGATAACGGAGGAGAGAATGATAAATAGAGTTGGACGATTGAATGTGACCGACAATAATGAGACCTTCTGCTCTCCTCTCCGGCGGAGGGAGGGACATCCTTTAAATACACGCTTGTTGGTAGGTCCTGAACGTATCATTATTATATCTGTCAGACGAGAAAGTGATCTCATGTGAAGAACCTGAGTTATCAGTGCAGATAAATGATCCAACAAGGACAACTATTTTCCGAGTATACTAGTGGTATGACAACAATAAAGGAAAAGTGTAAGGAACGGGAAGGAGAATAGAGATTTAAAGGAGAAAATATGACAAGCAAAGTAAATATTTTGATAATATAAAGTATAAAGAGAAATAAAAAATAAAGATAAAATGTTAGTTTTTATGTACTGTTTCAATCTTTTAAATTAAAAAAGACAAACTTTTTTCTATACTCTTAAAATAATTTTTTTCTTATTTTTATTTTAGATCACCCTGTTAACACTTTATAATAATCATCATATCACTTAGATTTTATATTTATGTTATGTTTACCATTTTTATGTATCACAATTTTTATTGACATAACCTTTATTAATCGTCGTCCACGCCTTTTTTTTTATAAATTGGATGAGTTTTAGTTTCGCTGATTTTTCACACATACTTCGACTCTGATTAAGACTCGCAATGAGCTGAGTCTGATTAAGCTTGTGTAATTGTTATTTGTAGCTTTGAGTTTTCTTTCACAATAGACTAATTTGTCACGAAGTCGAAGATTGGGTTTTGCTCTCATGTGCTAGGAACAACGTTATTCTGGTTCGAATGTTAGTCCTATTCAACTTTGAACAATTCTTACTATGGCTTACAGTTAAAAAAAGTTCTTTTTTAGAAATTATGATATTTACGAGAAAATGTAATACTTGATATTATAACAAAGAGCGCCGGTTCTTATCGTTGTTTGATCCGAACATGTTTCTTTTTAACAAGATTAAGAGGTTTGATAAACTGAATTCAATCTTTTCTATTGTTAATGGAATATTCCAATTAGTGGAAGAAAGCGATGTTGGGCCCGCTAAATTAAAAACCAAAACACAAAAGCAATAATTGTAGTTAGTTGAATAATAAAAAAAAAAAAATAAAGACAGTGATGATTGTATGCTCTAAGTTTTAGTTGTAGTCTTGGCCTCTACCTGAGAGGATAAATAGATACTTTAATACGTTACTCACAAGAAGAGAATGTCGTGGTTGTAAGTTCAATTATGATAGTATTGGGTAACGTGCAATTTTCAGCTAATGTTGCAGACAAACCTAAACAAAAGAGTTTTGATAGATTTATATCTTGTTGTTTGAAGGCGCTGAAACAGAAAGTATGAAATACGTTCTTCTAGATAAAGACCAACGACTAGAACTACACTCTCTTTAAGCCGCACATGATTCAGACTAATCTAGTATGTGAAGAAAGAACTTAGTATCGTAGACATGATCCATATAATATCTCCACGATTACCGTAACTCTGAAGTTAAGGCGGTGTCATCCGTCAAGCAATAGATGCCAAAAAGCTCTCGACGAGAGTCAGCAGCAGAAAGTAGACAGACTGCGCAAAATTATATAAAATAAACGATACTTCGTTTAGTCCTAAATTGTCAATAGATGAGAGAATAATACTTTTTGATCTTATCAGTAAATTCTGGTGAAATGAGCAATAATAAGTATAGATGATCAGATTACGAGTCATCAAATTAAGTAAGAACTTCATGAATATTTTAATGTAATGTTTTTTAATGTTTGTTTTCAATTTAAAAATTTTAAATAAAGTATTGTTATTTTAAATTATGTTTATTATATTATAAATTTTGAACTTAACTGCTAATTTTTTATTTCTAAACCCTCACCATCTCCTCATTATATCACACAAATCATCATACCCCACCCATCACACCTTCATCCAATTTCACTTAATAAATTAACCATTTTAATACAATTCACTAAACAAAATCAACTAACACCCAAAAACACCTTTTATCTAATCTACACTAAATCCCACTATACACACCCAACCTACACCCCAAACCATAATCACCACCCTTACAAATTTTACATTTAATACACTAATCACTCCATGCACGTCTCCACCTCACACCACTCCACTCAATAATCCCCCCATCCACACTCATAATCCATCGTCACCATAACCAACCCACCCTCCAAACACATATTAAACCATAGACCGTTCACCCTACCTCCACTATATAAGAGTCAACACCCTTTTTCTAAAATTATTCATATACCCCCCCAATGCACAACCACTCAATTTAGCAACACATCAAGTCCCACACTCACATTATACTAAATCTTATATCTATCACTACCTCGTACATCTCCCTCCACAACCAAAAATCTCTTCCCTTCTCATCAGCATACATCGTCTATCCTACTCTTCAAACTCCCTAATCAAACGTGACATTATCATACACAATCAGAAATGTTGTCCTCTCAACCTCAACTAACCTACATATCCTATAATGTCTCTAATCTAACGCGCACCACATAGTCCTATACATCCTATAACCTCTCCCCCACATACATTCACCAAGGAGAGAGACACATCAGTCCACGCAACTCAGTGACCATCCTACCTAACCTCTGCCCCATGTTCCCCCCCAATCCCCTAAGACACCGTAACTCATGTCTATAGACACTAATACACCCGCAACAACAGCTCTTCTTACTCAGCCCTCACTTCCTGTCCCACCCCCATCCACGATCTCACACATACACTCATACATCAAAAACCTCAATTGAACAACCATCTGTCCATGACCCCAACACCAACTACTGCCTTCTCCATAATAGACCCCCTTACAGATCTCCTTAGTTCAACACTCGCCTCCTCCACCTCTAAATACATGCTTGTATTCTCAACTGACAAACACTCACCACTCCACATACTTGACTACATCCACACATCAACAACTCCCCCACTCTCCACCCAACTCAAACTACCCGCATTCACCCAAATCTACATGTAACTATTCTGCCTCACTTATATATCTCATAAATACAAATATACCCATGTACCTCAAAGACTCTCAACTCCCACGCTGCCCACTATCTCTATAACTTCCTAACCCACAATGTGTCCTCGCAAAAAGCCGCTCCTTATAATCAACTCCAGCCCACACTATCATCCGTAACCCTCGCATAAAGTTACTCACAATATGTTCTCCAGTATATATTATAAGACTAATTAAAAACTTAACCAAATATTTAATAGAGTGTGTAATCCCACATGTTCTGTAATATTCTCCTCTAGTAGCCCTAGCGACACATCTGCGACACTACCTGTAATCATGACAAAACCAACTCCTCCACCACCTGTATTACCCACGCCACGCCATCTAGAGATTCCAGTCACCCATGCCCCTTGATCTCTACACCTGTCAAAAGACACTTACATAAACCAAAACTAGGCAATACAGGCTAGTCAGACGGACTGCATAAGGTTGTCGCAAACCTCAATGTTTTTTTATTATTTTTTTAATCTCTAAATACCTCTATCACTTCGATCTGATTAATACTACCGCACCCACAATCGTGCCCCATGCTTTTTTAGACAAAACTGAGATTTATTACTGTGAACAACCACTACTAACGTACCTATACTCACACACCTCGTCTACCTGTAAAACAAGCTGACCCCAACTACCTGTACCCCCCCCATCATACACCATCACACCCAAACTGCAACCCCCGCCCTCTTCACGTTAGAAAGCTGACATACATGTATATATTATATCCCCTAATATCCCACATACGTCACAACTCATCTAAATTGATAGCCAACACCGTCTAACGCCCTCTGTCACACATAACACATAACTACATTAAAAATATCACCCTAGACATAAGACGATCAGACCCAACAATCACAGACATACAGTATCCCTCTTATCATACACAAGACATAGCATCCAATCCCACAAAAACTTATGTTGAATGTCACATACAAACTTACCTTCATAAAAAATTCATACACTGACACATAATACTAAGTATACCACAACTTTATAATGTACAAGATACAATATATATATATACAAATGATCCAGTGCTTCCATAATATTTGTCAGCGTACCATTGTGGTTCCTTGTTTTGCTGAATGGATCTTTGCAACCAATAAAGGATGATAGTCAAGAAGTATAAATACAACTGACTATGTAGAAACAATGATTATGAATACTATATGTTAATGCGGAATCTTAACACAAGTACTAAGAAGAACAATGAATCAATCTGGATAACAACTTTATTAAAGTGTTCTTGAGGATCACAGATTGCTAACTATGATATGTATGTTCTGTATGATCTTGTGTTGAACTCTCATTGTCTAACTATGCCTAGGGTTCCTTTTATATCATAAGGATAACCCTAAAAGGCTTACATATCTTTCTGACAAATATCTCAAAAATATCTTTTAAATATCTTTTAAATATCTTGTCATCGGTACTAACTAATTTACTACTAACGGTACTAACTAACAAACAGTACTAACTACTTTGTACTGTCGGTACTAAGTATAACTGTCGGTACTAACTATTTGAACTGTCGGTACTAAGTTAAGAAAACATTATTCCTAACAATCCTCCCTTAAACATGAATATTAAACTATTTTAACTTCATGTTTCTTCAATCCTTTAAGAACTTGATGCACAGAGGATGTATCCAAACATTCATTAGCTTTTCTTAATCTTGTACTCTCTATCCTTCTTTAGCAGCATCTTTGTCTTGTCAGCAAATCAGCAACATCTTTTCAGCTACTCAGCAGCATCTTTGTACCTACAATCCAACTAAGTTGGCTTTGTAGTTTTTGGCAAACTACCAGCCATCAACGGATTTGATGTTCCTTTACCAGTAGCCGTTTGCTCTAGGATAGATAACTCTTCATCTAAGAATATGGTGAGTTACTTACCATACAGTTTTTGGTAAACTGTCAACCATCAACGGATTTGATTAGTCTTTACCAAGAACTGTTTGATCTTGGACTAGCCAACTCTTCACCAAGAAGCAAGGTGAGTTGATTACCCTACAATTTTTGGTAAATTGTAAACCATAAACGGATTTGATAAGTCTTTACCTCAAGCCGTTTGCTTGTGGACTAGCCAACTCTTATGCTTGTTAAGCATGGTGAATTGATAACCATTTGTTGTGTGGTGGTTAGCCAACACTCAATCCCTTCTCACTTCCATCAGTCTTATTCTTTAGATTCTAAATCAGCAAGTACCTTCTTGATAAATCGTATCAATTCCAATGCCATAGTACTTTCTTCTTCAGACTCCAATTTTAGCTTTAGCATTTGCACCAGTATTTCCTTTTTCAAAGGATACTTCTTCTCTATTAGCATGTGAACGACTAATCCTTCATCAGTCATCAAAGTGTGTACCCCTGAAGAACTGTGCAGCTTCCAACTGACTATATTCCATTCATGCTGTGAGTTCCAAAACTCATCTTGTTCATCTGGATTGAACATAACTATCAAATCTCCCCAAAGAACTTTATCAAAACCTTCAGGAATCTTATCTTGATATATGTCCATCACAAGTTTATATACAACATCTAAGTCTTCTCTGTCAAACACTGAAAGCACTCTCATCAATGTACTGAAGCTTCTCTTTTGACCATTACTTCTTGTTACCACATTCATATTAATCTCTTCTGATCTTTTAGATTCATCAAACTGTGGTTTAGAGCCAAGATTCTCAGTCTTCCAGTCAATGATTGGATACTTCTTGTCAAGTATTTCATAGTCTACTTCCTTGTCCTCATCTGGAGCTATTGTCAAGCACAATCTCAGCTCATCATTCTCTTTCTCAGTGTCAGATGGGTCATCTTGAGAAGTATCTTGTTTGAATCTTCTTTTCCTTGACTTCATCTTTTTCCTTGTACCGTGCTTTCTCTTTCTTGTGTTCTCTTCATCTTTATCCTCTTCCTTGACTTCTTCTTTAGATTCCTGCTTGATCTCTTCTCCTTTGGAGGAATCTTTCTTTTTCATTTTCTTGATTAGGCTTTCATCTTCAACAGACCCAATAGCAATGAAATCTTCATCTGACCTTTTTATCTTTTCATACATTGCTTGTATGTCTTCAAACTTCTTACTCTTCAACTCAGAATGTTTGAAGTTCCCCACATGCTTTAAGTAGGTCATCATCTGATTTCTTAATTGATTCTTGGTTGGAGGTCTGTTTCTGATTGCCTCTGATCTTTGTTGAGCAAGGAACTTTCTCTGAGCAGCAATTGTATCATGAAGGAACTTTGCTCTTTCTTCTATTGTGAACTGCTCTCTTTCTTGCTCTTGAAGCTTCTCAGCAAGAATTCTGTCTGCCTCAATTCTGGCCTTTATATCATCAAAGTTTTTGATGAGAGCTTCATTTGTTGCTTTTTCTTTAGCAATCTTGATTCTTTCTTCTTTTGCTTCTCAATCTTCTTGAAAGCCAATTCTTCATCACTCTCAAGCTGTTTGAATTTCTTCACAGCTTGAGGAATATCATCATCTTCACTTTCAGATTCTTCCTCCTCTTCAATCTTCTTCTTCCCTTTGTCTTTAGGATCAATCTTTGGAAGAGGCTTCAATGTGAGAAGTGATCTTGTAGAAGTAGGCCTAGGTCTATCAATGTCTTCAACATCCTTCAACTCTACACCTTTCTCTTTTTCTTTAGAAGCAGCTTTGGCTTTACTCATGTTGATGAGAAGTGTAGCAATTGTTTCATCATCACCAAATGTCATAGAAGTGGGTGTTTGAGTGGATGTTTGAGAGGCTTTAGAAGCAATTTCTTCCTTAGTTTGATCTTCAGTACCTTCCATTTGTTCATCAGTACTAACTTTGTCTTCAGTACCTTCTCTTTGCTCTTCAGTACTTTCAAAGATCTCTTCAGAACTCTCATTGGTTTCTTCAGTACCTTCAACTTGTTCATCAGTACTAACTTTGGATTCGTCGGTACTAACTTTTGGACTGTCAGTACTAACTTTTTCAAAGTCGGTACTAACTCCTTCCTTGACAGTACTAACTCCATCTTCAGTACTAAGTCTTTGTTCATCAAACTCCTTGACTTCATCCATCATTTCACCTGTCCTCCCTTCACTTTGAGCATCTTCTGTTTCCATTTGATCAATTTTATCTTCAGGCATTACATCAAACAGAGGATCTCTGTGAACTTCTGATTCTCCTTTTGCTTTCTTCCTCCCTTGTTTGGATACATTCTTTTTGTGCACCTTGGAGTAGCTTTTCTTTGGGAATCTTTGTTTTAATGAGATAATCTTCAGATATTCTTTATAATGTTTGATGACAGGTTTAGCTTGCTTCTTGAGCTTTTTGATCTTAGCTTTCAAGAGTTTAATTTCCTTTGCTTGATCTGAAACCTGTTGACATAAAGAGATACAAAGATCATAGACATTTTGGAGAGTCATGTCATCCTCATTCCCTGAATGGGATGTATCATTGGATGAATGATCTCCAAGATTCTCACCAGTAACAATAGGAGTGGGGGAAGGTCTGGGTGATGGTTTTGGAGAAGGACTTGGGGAAGGGTCAGGTTGTTGCTCAAAAGGTACCTCACTTGGTTGAGCAGAAGATGAGTCAGGCAGTGACTCATTTGGGACTTCACCAGTGGGAGTAGGAGAGGGTGATGGTAGTTCAACAGATAGTCTTTCTGAGGAAGCACCCTCATCCTGTGCTGGTTGGACCAACATAGTATCAAACAAAGGTGTAACTTTGCCTGAAAAATGTTTCCCCTTCTTAATCATAAAAGAAAAAACTTTACTAGTTAAACTATTTACAGGAAAGTGATCTAAAGGTACAGATATACTAGCTAATTGTCTACCTAAAAATATAGAAATAAAACGAGGATACATTACAAACTTCTTCTTAGCCTCTAGATGTCTAAGCATACCATCAAAAATTAATTTGGAAAAATTATACTTTTGATTAGTGGTTAAACAAATTACAGCAGTGGCAATATTTGTAGGAATTTGATCCCAAGAGGTACTTTTGGAACTTAAACAATGATTAATTGTGTGAAATAAAAACCTCCATTGGGGTGAAAACAAAGCTTTATTAAATGTTAACACAGTTAAATCCCCTTCATATCCCATAAGCTGAATAGCATCAAAGATAGCTTGATTTGGTAATGAGTCTATCCCATCAGCATCATCAGTTGTAGCCTTTGCAATTAAACAAGCCAAACCTCCTAAAGGAACAATGTTCTCTAAATTGAAACTGTACATATTGGTCGTTGTAGTATAGTGGTAAGTATTCCCGCCTGTCACGCGGGTGACCCGGGTTCGATCCCCGGCAACGGCGCCAAAAACTGATTGAGCAGTTTATACACGTAAAATATAATATAAAATAATATAATCCCGAGAGTAATTAAGAAAGTTACCAAGTTACCCTTGATAAAATT